>RXPK01004951.1:0-88279 GCA_004143645.1 Protaetia brevitarsis | reverse complement strand
GTGTATTTTATAAATTTCAGGTACAGTGCATTCCGACATATCCTTCTCCATTCTCGAACTATTGCAAAATGACCACGTCCAGACTTGTTGCACATGCGCTGCACTAATATCGCTTTAAATAAATGCGCACGCCCTATGCAAACTTGAAATTTTCAAATGGTTAGGGAAACAGTTACGATTTGGAGAACAAATGTTCCCAATCGGAGGTATCCTTTCCCTTTTCGGCGTTGAGGTATTAGAAGTAAAAACATCTGTTAAGCAAACAAATTATCACCTCCGTGAAGGAGAAAATATAATGTAATGTTAGGGATATTTGTTTACATTTAGGACGTAAATACGGTGGCGTAGATGCGGAGAGAAAACGGAGATTATTTCCTCCTTGAAAATCATGTTAGAAAGCGGAGTAAATTCAATCTCTCCGTTTTGGTTGAGATTTTGTACAAAACCGAGGAAATACTTTCTGTTTTCAGCTACGGCAACTCCTTTTTGGAACAAAATATTTCCAAAACGGAGACTCCGTATTTCACTCCCTCAAATTTTTACCTGTGTAGGTACTTCTCTTTAAAAGACAAAAAAGATATTGGCCATTGCAAATATGAATGGTCGCAAATAGGGGGCTACAGCTATTGCCTCAGGTACATACCCACACAGCACACTTCCTCCGACAAATATTCACTGGATGTCCCAATCACCAAAACATCCGTATCCATTACATATGTTGGATATATATCCATGGGATATTCGTTTTAGAGTTATTACAATTGTTTATAAAAATAATAGAAACATATTTATCGCATTTTTAACATAAAAATTAATACTAATAGGAGCAATTTGCCTGTTTTGAAGTTATTGATAAGTACATGAACTCTGTAGCAGATATCTTGTGGATATCCATTCGATGGCCATTTGAACAAGGTCGAAAATCGCCTCATCGTTCATCGCACCTGTCATGACGTCGTCAGTCGAAAAACGACCATTGTTGAATATGCTGTGATTATCTGTTGTGACGTTGGTTTACCCACAGGTTTTGTTTATATTACAGTATAGGTAAGTAACATTATCTTTCTTTATAACATTTAAAACGTTGGTCAATTTATAATAACTGAATATCTAACTTTAGCAAGATAGATGTTAGGCATACTTGAATAAATGTGTTACTCTGCTAGTAAAGTCTTGTTTAGTTTGCGTAAATTTTAAAAGCATTTCTGAGCCCCTAATATTGATTATTAAAATCTAAGATTACATTTCTAATCTTAATTATCTACTTTATTGGATTACATATAAATAGGCACAAATTTTAAAAAAATGTGTATTAATTAATAGTCTGTATCTTAATATAACTGATTATTTTCAAGATTACCAGGTTAGTAGGTACGGTGGGATGCAAAAAGATTGTCAATTCCGCACCTATAGATAGTAGCAGGGTGTAGATATATGCCGTATGTTTGTAATGAAGGTTTGAACTAAGTCAGTGTTACTATATTATTGTTGGTGATATTAGATGTAGATGTAAACGATTTGAAAAAAATTATAATATAAATAAACGAAGGAAATTACAATACGAACGCCAATGTCACTAAATGTCAAGAAAATTGATTATTGTTTGAAATTTGTATGTAGCTAACTTCACTCATTAAATCGGTAATAAGAGTCGATAATTTTTCCGGAAAACAGTTTTTTTATTACGACAATCATTTTCAATCTCACAGTATATAGCTGTCAATGGTTTCTTTTGTTTTTACAAAAAGTCAAGAGAAGAAACAGATGTTAAATAGATTAACAAGAATAATTTGTTGTTTGTAAACTTGTGAAAATATATACCTTCACTTTGAACTATTTTTGGTACTATTATACCTGTTTTCTTTCTATCCATAGAATATCTGTGGCGTCTAATGGATGTTCTGGATATCCATAAAGGATACCTAATGGATGTACGGTAGACATTTTGTGCTGTGTGGGTAGAACTTCTGTGAACTTTTTTCTTAAGAAGAACTAGCGTCATAAATTTCACGTAACCAAACATTGTTTTCGTAGAACAGTCTACATTTACCCAATATATTGAAGCACTTCGTTTCTCATATCAGCAGACTTTTGGACAGTGAAGCGCAATGGATTATTGAAAATATGGTTGCAACCATACTTACAATATAATCTTTCCGAATTTTAAATATATTCTTGATTAATGCTATCGAATAGGTATATCATACAAAGTTTCCAAAAATCATTAAAATAGTTGAAATAATATGAAGAAATAAATTTTCTTTCTATCTTCCTTTTTTTCTACAATTTTCTTGGGGATTATTTCTTTATTTGCCATTTTCCCCACCTTTGTTTGAATCCCACGAGCTACTAGTACAACAAATAACAATTATTGACTGATAAACTCTGTTAAATGCGCTAATTCATAAGCTCATAAGTACTCACAATGAATCTTTAAAATTACGGTTCTGCTTATCTTGTCAGTCATGTCATAAAAGGGCAAAAGTGAACAGTCTGTAATCAAATTCGAATGAAACTTAGTATCATTCAAAATACTAATTGCGTATGCGATTGTTACTTGCAAATAACTGCATTGACAGGTTATAATTTAAATCATTTCGTTTACTCCTTAATCGTACAAGATTACACACTACGGCTAAAATAGACAACATTCATGTTTTTTCAGAATTATTTATTAAAATCTATCTTCTTGTAATTAAATATAATAATATAGGTTAGGTACCACAAATCTATATAAAATACTACAGGTTTTGAGATAAATAATGGTGGTAGGTACCAATATAAAAATTATTCAGTTTAAAGAAACAGAAAGTAAAGAAAAACATACGAGACCGTATTTACATTATATACTATTGTATTGCTAAAATGACATTTAAAACAAAATCAACAAAATACAAAGGATATAAAACAATTACTAAAATATAACAGGTTTATAAATTTAAATACTTACAAATTTTAAATCTTATATTTTAAAAATATTCAAAAATTATAACATACACGACTAAATTACCACACAAATGATCTTAATTCAAATCTCAAATTAACTTACGATACGGACGCCTCAAACAAACCCATCGTTTTGTGTCATATATAAAAAATGTAGCTCGCAGCTACTGTTATGCTCACATAAATCTACTACAACCTAACTATAGCTTTGTGTCAATTTTTTATATTACTTTAATGTAAAAATATTCAAGTCAATTTTGAGTGAAAGGCAAGTGTTAAAACGCTATTTCATAACACATAAAATTTATTCAAATGCAGTCCTTCAGCTGCTTCCCTAACCGCGTAGGCATTTTTCATATCCAATAATATCTGTACTTTTTTGCACTGAGAAAATTTTCTTGCCGTTTTCGGTTTACACCAACGACAAATATGACAAACGTTAATTTGATATAAACGGCACAAATTACAGCAAAATACTTTGAGAAAAGCTGTACTAGATTTATACAAGAATAACTGTACATTTCAAATTTATAAAAATATAATTGTCAGAAAATATACGCGTTTATCTAACAAAATTGTAATAAATATTCACAACAATAAAAGTAATTTAGCTTTGAGTTTTGGTAATTAGTTCTATAAACGTATATACCAGACATATTATACAAGTAATATACCAGGAAAATATTAATTTATATGGTGGTTAATAATAATTTGCTCCCTAAATTAAATGTTAAAATAACAAATGTATATTTAAAAAAATTAATATTAAAATAACTACTGTACATGTTTATTACACATACTCTTTGTAAATAATACAAATTAAGCAGTTATATTGTTGAGTTTCTAATGCCCTTTTTTAAATTTATTTGTAATAAATAATTCAAACAGCTAAAAAAATCGAGATTTATTTAAAATTATATGGGTAAAACTCCATTAATTGTATCACTGTAAAAAAATATAGGAGATATTTCTAGTAGCCGATATCTCCATAGAAAAGTACAAAGAAAAAATAAGTAGAAACAAATAGCAAAAGGAACAAATTACAAAAAAAAAATGTATTACCTAAAATTAATAAAGGTGAAACTCCACACGCTAAAAGTAAGTAAAGATCTTTACACCTTATTATGTTGATCTTTTTTTAATATTAAACGCATTAGTGGTATGGTAATGTAAATAATAAAGTGCATAATGAGAGTTAGGTATTATTCGCCAGGTGAGTGGCATAAATCACCGAGAGAATACCCATTATGCGCAAGTAGAATACCATACTCTGTCTATAACTTTTCCGTATTTTCAATAAAAGGAGAATATTGAGATAATTGATATAATGGGTACATTACAATATAAACACCGATATCCATAACTTAGTTGTCAAAAACATGATCATTAGCGTCGTAGCGTATTCGTTGAAAGTTCGCTTCCAGGTGTAACTCGTCTCATCAAAGATTCTCTCTTTTTAATGTATACAATTGACTTGACAGATAAAATTATAAAAAGATTATTTTTAGTTGAAAATTGTAATATTTTACAACAGTGTGGACAAAAATTATTTAAGCATTATGTTTTATGTTAATAGTACGATAAAAATAAGTATAGATGCACATAGGGGTCTAATATAAATTTACATGTAGTACTTCTTGGACTATCAATTCAAAATGGCGAAACAGAAGAAAAAAGCAATCGCATTAAATATATGCACCAGAGAAGATCCATACACAGCTTTTATGTTTGCCTGAAGTACTGTAATTTTAATGAAAGACATTTTTAATATAAGTAATTAATTTCTCTCAGCCTATCAAATAAAATCCATTATGAGTTAATGATTAATGATAAGAAAACAACAAGTTTGAAACTCATCAGTGTTACAGATATATTGGCTAACATGTTTCAGCTACAACGGCACCTTCAGAGCCATGTCAGATCAGAGCTCAAAAATAAACGTGAAGGACGAAATATGCATATTAAAAACAATTAAAAGTTAATTAAAATATCAAAATTTAAAATATAAAATTTGAAAACACTAACAGTAAAAGGTCAAGAACTATATCATTTAAAAAGAAAAGCTGACTCAGAGGCCGAAACATGTAAGCCAACAGATCTGTAACACTGAATTCAGTTTCAAACTTGTTGTTTTTTATTATTAAATACATACATCTTCCGTGTATTACAAGGTAGTCAGAAGGCGCACAAACCGTATCTTAAAGTAAACCACAATTATTTGTATTATTTTGTGTAGGTGCATCGTACCAACATAATACAGATATGTATATTGTGTAATTAGATAAAATAATCTTGACTTCAAAAACACGATTTAAACTGCTGAACATATTGAACATATTTTGGCGAACTACAGAAATTTTAGTAATTAAACTAGAGAGAATTGTCCTTTATACTGTGAGTTAAGCCGCCTTAAAAGTTTTTAATAATCACAAATCTGATTGGTCAACAAGGAAATGAGCATTTCTCTCACGCTCATATGCCCGGATTAAAATACATGAAGAAAACCTGAAGCATATCATCAGCAACGTTTTATCGGCTGCACGCAAGTTCCCAATACGCCAATAAAGTTCTAAATACTAATGCCAACTATACTGTTACAAGGCTAATGAATAGCCCAAGCTCATACATATACAATCCAAAAGTTTCAATTATTCCAACACTGTTATAATTTGACCTTCTGTTACTGTATTAGTCTGGATTACCATTACATGTAGTCATTTGTTTTAGATACAGATACAAATTTTCATCTTTTAGTTAACAGAAGTGGAAGATCAGGAAATAAGTTGGGCAGTTTCCGCAATAGCCGCGGATATTTTCAGTATTTCCTTGAGAAATAAGGTACACTTGATGTATAGTTATAAGTGGTCCAACCATTATCCAAGCTGTAAAATTTGCACCTGCAAGATGATGCAAAATAGTTAGGCATCATATTTAACAGAACACTAACACGGAATTCGCATTTAGAAAATGTTCCTCACAATGCAAGCTATCCGTAGGGACTAGGGTTTAACGCTAATTAGTTCATCGAAGCTTCGATACATTTTGCATACGTTACCGATGCCTGGTTGTAGATCTCGATGACGTTATAATAGCTGCAATTCCCCAAGATCTGTATTGAGGCCTCGTCTATCGCGCCGGACACAACTATTAACCATACTTTCTAACAATGATGCATTTCATTGTGCATGTATATTTTACCTCTAATTTATGAAAACAAATACGAAAACTCATAAAACAAAATTTATTATTTATAATTTATTTTTGTATATTTCTTTTTAATTAATTATTTATAAATAAAAATACTACATTTTTCCATTGTTCCATACAATAGATGACACGATCTTATTTTCTATTATGGCATCTTGCAAGCATAAATAAGGTATTGTAGATCCGCACGTGTTTGTATAAAATAGATAAATAATGTATGTAAGTAGTTAGAAAAATAATTCTTGGAATGCCTTGTTTGATCAACTGTTATTTATGAGATTATGACAACCCGTAATTCCCGATGTGATTCAAAAAAAACAAAAAAAAAAACAGAATATAACAAACAAGAGCCCTGGTCGACCGACCACGTTTCGTTAGTGGGATCTATGTATGGCAGTGCTCGGCACTGTAGGGCAAGCGACTCTCCTACTATCCCTGTAGAGAAATCGAAAACAAGTGTGTGAGTCTGGCGGCCAGCAAACATGGGCTATTGAAATTAAAAATATATGTACAGTTGCTCACAGTGAAAATCGTACAGCTGTACTTTAAGCTATATTTTATGACAAACTACAGTTTTAGAAATAATTAAAACAAGAAATTAATAATTAATCTATTTCTCAACATCATGAGAATAAAATGATCACAGATCAACTCAACTTCCTATCCTTCATAATTGCAAATTAAATAAAAATAAAAAACTGTTCCAAAAATAAAGGTCACATTCAAAATCGTACACTTCTGTAAAATTACCAAAACAAGACAAAGTAATAAGTTAATATTTTGTTGAATAACCCCGATTATCAAGTACCGCTTGTAGTCTTCGAGGCATCGACTTGACTAAATCTGTAAGGTACTCCTCATCGATATTTTGCCATTCTTCCTGAAGGACTTGTCTTAATTGTTGCTTATTGGAAATTTCGTGTTTCCGGATGCCGACCTCAAGTTTATGCCATACATGCTCAATCACATTCAAATCTGGTGATTGTGGCGGTGTTTGAATGACTTTTGGGCAATTATACAATGTCCATTCCTTCGCAATGCCTGAAGAATGTTTCGGATCATTATCAGCATAGAATCGAAATCTATCTAAAATCCCCATTTTTTCAGCGCTGCTTTTCAAATTCTTTTTTAAAATGTCCAAATAACCCCATTTATTCATAATACCTTCCACAAACACAAGATTCCTACACCACTCGCAGAAACACATCCCCATACCATTTGCGATCCACCTCCATGTTTTACGGTCGCACGCAGATTTTTCACCTTCATCTCTTCATTTGGTTTACGCCAAATTCTAACTTTACCATCATAGCCAAATATATTATACTTGGACTCGTCTGTAAAGATGACGTTTTTCCAGAAGTTAAATGTCTCGTTTATATATTTTTTAGCAAATTCTCTTAATCCTGTTTCTCTTATTTATGTAGGGCTTATTTCGCGCAATCCTACAGTTATATTTGTGTCTTCTCAACACTCTTCGCACCGTTTCCGGGTTTACCTTTTTGTTTAAATATTGTTCGATATCTGCAGCTATTTTTGGTGCACTAATTTTTGGATCTTTCTCAACTTTTCTAATAATCCAACTTTCATCGCGATCATTTAATTTTTTTCTTGGACTAACTTTTGCTTTATTTACAACACGATTATCAGTTTTATAACGTTTAATTATGTATTGCATCGTGGAAGAACTACGATTCATATTTTTTGCAATTTCTCTATATGATTTTCCATTTTTAAAATGATGGATGGCAAGGTACTGCAACGGTAGTTTGTTTCATTTTAAAAACGTTCTTGCTGACTTGAAGTACAAATTTGAACTAATCTTTCAAGAAGGTATTTTGTGAAACTTATACAAACCTTCTATTATAAAAAAAAATCCTTTGAAGTTTTCATTGCATCACGACGGATTCATGATGTGAGCTATTTTTGTTTGTACGATTTTGAATGTGAGGTGCACGACTTGCATGTTACTATTGATAAAAAAATTAATAGGATACACCATTTATTTTTTTCTATATCCGGTATAATATCGACATACACATATTATACGATCGTAATTCGCAGTTTATTTATTTTCTTCGAATATATATTCGACAATTTTTACAAAATTTATATATTATAGACCGTACGATTTTCACTGTGAGCAACTGTAGATGGCTGTCGCATATTAGACACTTCAACGTAATAAAAATTGGGTTTAAAAATATTTAATATTTATTGGTTATAGTAATAAAGTGTAGTATTATTCTAAGATGACATGGTACGCAAATAAATATGTAGGTACACTCGAGGAAATAAGTAAGCGAACAATTCGAAATGCGAAAGAGAGAAGATATCGGTTCCATTTTCGCCTCATACCTACTAATTGATAGCGCATCGTGCACGAAAAGTATTTAAACTATTTTTGCAAATTTATTTCATTTTAAATAAACATGCCGATATAAATGTCATTCGTAAAATAACATGAGACTTCTTTCATAATTATAATTATTTGAGTTATTGTTTGTAATAATCTTGATTTATGGCGGGACTAACGTTTGTAAGGTACCTAGAAGTTCATAGGAATACGAGGATGGAGAGAATACCATAATTAATTATAAATTTACCTCCTCACCAGCATTTATTGACCCATTAGCCGTAAATGTTACTTATAAAAGGGTTCTGTATAGGTATTCCAATTAATTTTGGATGTCATGATAAGCTAATCCAAGGCTTCTTTAATGTTTAAAATGTGCATATTTAATTATTATTAGTAGGAAAGAAATCGAATGAAAAAATGCAGAGTGTTCTCTTTAAACTGAAACAGTTTGTTACATGGTTTAGCGAGAAGCGACAATTTCCAATGGTCAAAATATTTTAAGAACGTAGTTCAATATCAATAACTTATTAAAAATTGTAATTAATGATGATGTTTGGTGTTCTACGATGTCATCCACCTTGGACAACCTGGTATAAACCCAGCATTTGTAATATAAAAATAACATGTATTTCATTTCATATATCTAAAATGTAAATATATAGACATATTATAGAAACAGCAAACTAAATAAAATACTTCAAAAAATAAAACAGAAATTCTCAAATGAATAATAAAAGAAACAATCTCTCATGAAAATGATCAAAACGTCGCTTTAAATTGATTTTTTTACATACTTGCATTATCTTTCCACGAATAACGCACTCATTATGCCCAGATATGTTTTTGGAAAATAAAAATTGCATTTCACGTTCTTTGTAAAACATATGACCGTTTGTGCTCGGAATATCCATTATATTTAACTCGACGCTCTACGTTTCAGTGACATCAATGTGCTCTGTGTCGTATGTTATATTCTCCTCGATAAACTTACAAAAACGCTTGAATTAGTTGGGTGGGGGAATGTAAACAGTTAGCTCCTACGGGCAAACTTGCCGAGCGCTGATGTATGGCATTAATGACATTAAGCAAAACGCGCACTTGATTGACTCGGTTGAGTCAGCTCGGAAAAGAGCAATCGGAAGTTTTTTCTACACGTGAAATTAAATGGAAGCATTTTCCGATGCGATTCATTTACTTTCACGTATAGCAAAAACTGCCGATTACTCTTTTCAAAGCCGACCGCGTCGAGTCGATCCAGTGCGCGTTCTGCACAAACGAAACGTGTCGAAGCTCTGCCGCACTAAATTAAATGGCGCAGTGTATATATTTATCTCGGAAGTCCCGAGTTTCTTTCAGGGGCAGTCAGGCGGTATATAAAAGCACTACAGGCGCTTAAATGGAACTCGAAGCTAATCTGAAGACGAATATTAGTAATACCACCAATCCAAAACTTCCAATAACTATGTGATCTGAAGATGCAAAAGGATTCTTAAAATATTGGGAACACCTAACATTATATCCCTAATCTGCATAATTGGGAGTCACTCGTTCGGAAAAATGAAGAAGCAAACGCGCTTGCAAGAAAGGGTGGAGCTCTTTCAGCGACCAGACCCTGCTATTAGTATGGCACATACCATAGCCTAACAGAAAATCAGTTTCTGGGCTAAATAGAAAACGCCTGCATCTTGAAACAATGTTCTCGGCTAACCATGTCAGAAAAGTAGTAGTGTAAAAGTATTTGTTCCTACATTTATATGCGATTGCAGACTAAGAAAGCACCTAGATAAAATCTGAATCTGATGAGACTAAATGCCGGCTATATTTAATGGACGAGAAGACAGTAGAGCACATTATATCACTGCCCAGTCCCCACGAGAAACAGGTATCTTTCCTGACCTGAAAGAGATTTCATGCAGCAAGATCTGAATTACATCAAGAGCCTAACTGTTAGACAAATTTAAAGATAACATCCGCTGCACAAAAGACCCTAGAAATCGCAGTGGCAGGGATGATTAATAGAGGCATATAACCAATAATATCTTTTCTAAATACTAATACTTATTCCATAGTGATTTGACCTGGATTTTGTATGTGGATTTTGTCCAAATGCTCATAGTATCACCTTATTACTTTGATGTGTTAAACTTGGATAGCCCTCTTTAGTTTTCTAACTCTGGGTCACCTAAGAAAACATTCTTGTTTTATTCTATTGTTTTTAAAAATCATCATCCCCTACTAAAAGTTGACTTTTTCGTATGTGTGTGAAATATTCATAATTATATTGTAATCGTTGTAATAGCCCTTTTGACCTTGTGACTACTATTATGTGATTATGTTAGTAGAATATGTACATCAACGGTTGATGTATGTATTAATTCAAGATCAATCCATTCGCTGAACATAATATATTAGCAGAAGACACACTGGAAGCAGAACTACCGAAAAAAGCAAAAAAATGTTAAGTAGAGAAACGGTCGTTGTCTTTTGTTGTTTTTAAGTTACTTGCAAATTCAAGAAACTGTTTCATGCTACGGAAATAAATACGTTCCCTGAAGCTTCAAATTAAACCAAATACGAATACATCTGACTAATGGTAGGATTCCATGCATATCTGTAACATCTGCAAAGTTATCTGTAAATCTGAAAGCATGTATTATAGATGCTTAAAGATTTGCAGATCACCTTACAGGTACTACAGATATGAATAGAATCTCGCAATAAAATTGAAAAAAAATATATAATGTTGTAAACAATATTTAAAAATAAACTTAAATAATTAACCAACTTAGCCTACATACACAATAATTATCGATTTTGACATATTTTCTTGCCCCGCTAACTACAAAATTCATTTCATACAGTACAGAGTCCAAAAATATTGACTTACATGGAAAACTTAACTATTACAGATATTTAGATATAGCGTGCTGGCAATTTTTCGTTTAGATGCCAAAAAAAAAAATCATGTGTACTTGCCACGTGTGTCGAGCTAGTATTTATTAGCTATGCACTCTCCATACATACTCGCCCAGCTCAAAACTCTTTTTGCCAGCACGGATGTAAAATTAATTTCGATACAGCACAAGATACATAGATTTACAAGAATTTTTTTATCGAATCAAGTACCTAATGTCTTACTTAATTTAAATTTTCAATGATTCATATACACTTTTACATATGTATTTACATATACATACATGACAACTTATCTGTTCACCGATGCTGTCGATATTGATGTAATATTTTCGTAAAATCAGTTAAAAAGATCCAACTTTAATTTAATGACCAACAAAAAAATATTTATCACTTTAAGCGCATAAACTGCGGTATGAACAAATATATATTATGTATTATAAATAAAAAAGAAGCTGATTGTGATTGTAGATGAAACTAACACCCTTTCTGGTTTCCAGCAATGTTTTCTTCTACTTTAATAAGTTTCGGAATGATCTGTGGTTCTTTAAAAAACAAACGGGCAAAGGCAGCCTCTCAGAATTATTTTGAAATTATACAACCGAATATTTATCATGGCGGCAAAAACTGATGCTTGCTAAGTGTCTTTACTAAATTCATTTCGCACAGGTGAACAGATAATTTAGAGTCATAACTATATAGGAAAAACAAAAAATGAACCTATGAGACTGGTTTTAGAGAAACCTGAATCATTGATAAGTCAAGCATAAATCGTTGATATTTCTTATAGAATGCATGAGCGGAAGCAACACTTTTGAACTGAATTGTTGCCTGACGCTCTTGTGCTGATATTTGTAGATTCTGAAAAACAATAACGTATATTCGTTTAAGGCATTTGAAAACGTCGTAGATCTACTCAAATTATAACCTAAGTAATTACTAACTCCAGAATAAAGTAATCTCATTTGTTAAAATAGTTATTTACGAATTTTGGAGGGCCATAAACGCGAGACTTTTTCTGAATAACTTTTCCAATAATCATTCCTCGGTGTTAAAACGAATTTCCATAATCTTACTGAAAATTATTTTTGGATTAGGTGTAAACCCAGTGTTTTCACGATATATTGGATACTTCGATTTACCTAACCTGATTCTTTGGAGTACAAGTAGGTAGGAGAGTAGGAAAGGAGTTAAATTGTTAACATGTATTATAAATGCTAACAGATATTGAAAAAATTGCGTTATTGCATGCAATTCTTTTTTCGATATATCGTACAGTCGTACACCACATTTACTACGATAATAGAGAGTGGAGGATAGCAACGTAAAAAGTAAAAGTTCGGCCAATCATCTTATCACACGTCACTTATTAATGCAGCAAGCTATGGTTATATCGCGTCTTTACCGTTACTGTAGTAGAGTATCACAACTTTTTAATAATAAAAAAAACCTTGACACATACAAAGGAGGTTATTTTCGTTCTGGTTAATTGTCTAACAAACAATATAATTTCATATTGCTTCGGCAGACGCATATTGAAGTAAACACACACAAAAAATCGGTGTAGTGAGGATGCGAGCATAAGCGAGAGAAATATGGGATCCCTTACAATTGATCTGTCCATAGATATAACGATATGACTAATGATTAGAGTGGTCAGACGTGTCTGCTTACATGAACCGCACAGAACGTTTAGCCACAGTATATCTTTAAAGCAGTAAAAGCACTCCCTCCGATTCCTGTATCTAGTATCAGTGTTAGTTGAGTCTTGATGCGAGATAATGCAATTCTCCGTTAACGTTTTACGCATTGTAAGTGTAATACAATGTCAGCGGTAGAAAATCCCCGAAAACGACAATTGTTTCATAATGTACAAAAGTATATCGGTGAATTCCAGGATTTACATTATGGTGGTGCCAAAACAGTTTGTACAGTGTGCGATAAACAGTTATTGTGCTGGCTCAAATTGCACTACACATTGGTGGTGGTGCATCTGACCCGTTATCTACCTACAAAGATTATGATTATTTTAAAATTATGCATGTGTTACATCCGTAGATTTTGAACGGTCTTTTTCAAAATATGAGCATGTTTTATCATCGCGGCGAAAGGGATTCAGTGATAAAAATCTTGAAACACTTAATGCTACAAAGTTTTTAGCAATCCTATACCATTCCTGCTACTTGAATAATATAAGCGGCTTATATATAATATTTATAGTTAATTAAATAAATAATTTTTGCTCTTTGCCAACACTGTACTGTATACTGGTGTTAAATATTGTCACATATATGAAGCTTAGTACTGACCTGGTCCGCAGACAAAAGCTGACCACTGTACTACTGAGATTTCGGGGTATTATCCACTAGCTGCTGCGGCAGGTACCCAGAAATTATGCAAATGGGGAAATGTAAGTAGAGAAAAATTTATTTATTTTAAAATAATGTAATCCCCCGTTTACAATTTAAATCTCATTATTCAAAGGAAACAATTAAATTTCAACAGATCAGTAGTAGGTACTTGTAATTGTATTAAAGAATGTTGTATAATGCTGTTTTAAATATTTTAATAAGAGCGAAAGTCAATTAACTAATTTGTACAAATCAACATATATAAGAAGGTAAAAAATAAGAAAATACAGTTGAAACATTTCGGTAATTGAAAGTAGCAGGGGCGGTTCCTCTTAAAGAGCCACGGGGCCATGGTCCCACCATTGCAAATAACAAATTAATCATTAAAAAGCTTTTATTTTCTGTAAAATTACCGATAAATACACGTACATGTGTATATGTTACACATTTAAGTAGAGAACGAACGTTGCGATTTCCATGATTTGATGCGATGAAACGCGCTTTGTAGTTATTTATGCAGACAAGCGGCGAACTGGGGCAACGTCTAGATTAACACCGATTTCAGACGTTTGTAGGTCTCGGCGCGGAGCTAACGGAAGAGGGGGTGGACGCAGTATACGCAAAAATTACATTGAAGTGGGGCCAGCCGTATCTTCGCCCGCTGCCCGCTAGCTGATCGACTAATGCGTCATCAGAATACGTCAGTGCTCCGCACTGTGAGGGAAGAGTCTCCCACTATCACGATAGGGACGCGTGTGAGTCAGCCGGCCGTCGAAGATCGACTATTGAAACTGGAAACATATGTAGAGGGCCGTCGCATACGGACTTCGGTTTAGACACTTCCGCGCAATAAAAATGATATCGCAAATTAATAGCTACATTATTTTAAAACAAACTGAACTACCATTCATGTCTTTCTTAGTGCAAAAATTATGAAAATGAAATAATAAATATAATAAGGGTTATTCCTGAAAAATACATCATAATAATGTTTTAAGTAAAAAAAAACAACAAGCCACTTGCTTAGGTAAATAAACAAAGAAAATAAAAATTGTGTTTCGTAAGTTGTTTCTCGTATTTTGTAAGAAATACGTCCGCTTATGCTTAGAATATCCATTATATTTTACTCAACGATCTTCGCTTGAATAACTCATGTGCTCTGTATTGTGTTATGTTTTCGTTGATATAAAATCACAGAAACACCTGAATAATTTTGGTAATGTAAACAAGTGACCCATGTACTTGCAGCTTAAAAACTAAACATATGCAATTCTAAAGGAATTACGTTAGTATTTATAGTTAGGTAGATAAGTATTCGTGATAAGAACTTAATGCATTTTTCATTTTAAAATGGCTTCCAAATTTGTCTACATTAAATTTTTGGTGTCGGTATTATTTTAGTTAGCAATAAACGAGATAATAAATTACTGCAAGCTGAGCCAAACTTATTCAAAACTTTGTAAAATTAATAAAATGGGGCGGAGGGGAGTAATTGGCCAGCGCTTGGTCCCACCATTCAATGTTGTCACGAGCCGCCACTGGAAAGTAGTGATTTTGATAGATGACGGTGTTGATAGTGCAAGATATCATTGGAGCATTGCAAACAGCAGATAATCCTAAATATAAACAATAATTTCAAGAGTGAGAATTATGTGACTAAAACAAAGACAATTGTAAGAACATCGAAATTAACGGGAGTGTCTTACGGGAAAAAATCGTTCAGAATGATGCATTTAATAGAAAAACAAGGAATGACAAGGGGCAATCGAAGATAATTATCTTATCAAAGAAAACTAGCTAAATTTAGCTAGTTTTGTTTGCTTATGCAATTCTCATTTTCTTTATTTGATTTATATTTAGTTAATTTTAATTTTTAAAGTAATTTTTTAGTAGTAATAGTAGCAGTAATTTTTTTGTTTTGTTGTATTCATTCTTATTTTTACTTGACATGTATGTATGTTTTCCTGTACTTAGGTATATTTACCTGTTGGAAAATAAAATACTATTACTATAATAAATACAAGACGAGTACTTTTAGCCGATAATATATAATTACAATCAGGAACATACTAATTATAGTATTTAATTAAGTTTAATGTAAAACATGTACGTATTTACCTTACATATGCATGCGTATCAATATAATATATAATAAATAGACGTTTAGTACAATAATCTGTGTGAATACGTCTCTATGAACCACCTCTGCTCGAAGAATTGGGTAAATATTTCTTATCTGAGGTTCGAGTGCTAGTGAATAAGTCAAATTGTTATATCTACGGACAGACTATACTAGTAACCGATATTTTCCTTCTTACTTGCTTAGGCTTGCATCGTTTGGACATTTCTTTAATCAGTCTAGGACATAGTAGGTTTCGATACAAATATAATGTCAATAATATACCATTATTGGCAAAGGAAACAATTCCCATACGACAGTGCATGATTTTTCCTTATGTTAATTGCCTATGAACTAAGGCGTTGAACAAACTAACATAAATGACGCATTAATCCTGTTGACACCGGAAAGTTTATAATGGTAACGAAAGGACGTCCTGCAACCATGTGCGCACAGAAAAAAAAACTGTATTAAAAAAAACTATAAGACCAAGTATTCTGCAAATTTAATACAAAACTTTTATAGATCGTAAAGATAATCTCCACAGTGGCAGTAGTATATTCCTATATGCCACATAGGTACCTACATGCGTATCGCACAAGCTATGTACTGTCTGATTGACTGGAACGCACTATAATACAAATTGTTATAACCTTATAACGTATAGTACTATTAATTATCGTTCTATATTTAGAATTCTCATAGGACAGTTTCTGTTACACAATATATTTATGTACTTATACGAGTTACACTGCGGTGTTTCCTACTTTATAGGTATAAAACTTTACTACAATACGGTTTGATACAGTCAACAATAATTTTTCATTAATAGTAGTAAACAGATTGTATTATATTTGTACAATAGAGGGCACAATTCGTTATATTTGATAAAATTAATTATAACCAGTATTTCATCTTTTCTATAATCTAGATTGTACAATACAGTTTTCTCAGTGTAGGCATAAACATATCAGCTACCTAAAAATAGAATTAAACTTGACGAAAGCGATATTTTAAAATTTACGAAACCGTAATTTTTTTACGTTAGATTTTGAAACTTGCACGTAAAAAAAACACAAAGATCTTTAGAAATGATATTTATTTCAAAAAAAGGAACGAAATAAATAAATGATTCGTTATTAAAGACTTCTATAGTAAACTATTTCCGACGTTTGCTTTGTTATTTAAACCGTTGTGATTATACTATAACTATATAAAATTTTCCATCGTGTTTAATCGACGCACACTGGCGAAATTTCCAGAAATCGTGGCCAAAATAAATATTTCTCTTAATCAAAGAACATTTTGAACTATTCGTGATAAAAAGACTTTGAGAAGTTAGAAATGTTATAATAAATATCGACGGATGCCTTTTGCCCATCATGCCAAACCGTTCGGTTGAAACCAATGGACGGCCGCCCGTATATGGGCTCAACGTGCTTACCCGTTGTGCTTTCAACAACAGCATCGGTCATCGGTTTTGAACATCAGTTAAACAAGACGGGCAAACCCGATGAAGAAGACCGAAACGTATGGGGACCTTAAGGAAGACAAAAATGGGGCATCTCAGATTGCAAGAACTTCGAAATGGCAGATATGCAGGATTAGGACACAACAATATTGTCCAACATATGGAAGGCAGCATTTTGGGAATGAGATGAGACCTCATGATTTCGACATATCTTTTTAACAGATATTTCAAGGTGGAATCCAACTACAAAAACGGATTCGGAGAATTAATCTAGCCTACAGGCGAAACAAAAATCGAAAACGGGACTGAAGCTGAAATCTCCTGTACGGCGAGAAAGAGACACACGCAATATTGCATCGTGCAATAGAAATCAATCGTTTATAAAAATTAGCGAATCTATCTTACAACACATAGTCCCTAAGAACCCCTTCTAGGATTTTTGTAGAAGAGCTTTTTTTAGTTGAAAAATAAATAAATAAAAAAATAAAAACCACAGATTCTGTTTCTGCTAGAACACTCACTCTGCATTCCTATTTCGGAACTCTATGGATTTCTTGTATCGATCACCTAGTCAACATTTTTTGGGTATGAAATGCGACTTCTATGACTGTTCTTACGCTGCTATTACTAAGAAACATGCAGCCAAAAAATTCTTTTTCAGGTTTCGCGGTTTTTATAACCTATGATCACGAGTAACCGTAGCAAGGAACATGTCAACTTGACAGCTAGCAAATTTTTGAATTCGCGCGCGCAATCGTCATTGTTTCAGAGTTCGTTCTAGCTAATAACAAGTTAATGAGCAGACAGAAGATCACGAATTTTTACCCCCTGAGATCAAAGGCACCGACGCAATTTGTCCGTTATTGTTATTATAATGGTTTGTGATTTGAACCGTAAATTTAAGTATTTTCGAAGATGTTTTGTCAAGTTTCTCTAATGGCATCACTTATTGCTTGTTTTTATGATGGCACTATTTTTTTCACATCTTTCGCTGAGGGATCAAACCAGTTAGTTCTAGCTATGGCGACTAAATTGATTACTTTATTCTAGATTCAGATAAACACTAAATATAAAATATACAAATACTTAAAAAAATATATTCTTTTGAACTCGAGTTGCCTATTTCCTATACTGATTAAATTCATTTGATTTTTTTCTAGAAGGCTTGATGAACTTACTTCATTAACAAGAAATGTTATTCTTAAAGTACAAAATAATAATAGTAACCATTTTCAACAATCTTAAGTTGAAAAACATATGACGCATTAAACGATGACATTATGTACAAATCTTTTAAAAATGGAAATAGACTTCTCAAATATTAATATCGATTTTAACATTTCAAATAAATATTAGAACCATGGCGCTACAAGTTAACATGCCAGCAAAAGAAATAATTAACAATCTCTATAAATTCAATCCTCACTGCAATGAATTTCAGAGTGTTTTGTTCAAAACAAATGTTTGCAGAGCCTAAAATATTTTTAAATCTGTAAAACAGCATAAAGATCCATAACGGCTAAATTAACTCGCAACGATACAGGTCTGTATCACAGTTGGACAATATCTAAAATACAATAATATAAGTACTCATACTGTTAATGAAACCTTGTAGAACAATAGAAGTGCAAATATCATTAAAATGACAGCACAGTAATTCGTATCGTGCATTTCGACTCAGTTATCAGTTTTCTTACATTTAAAGTCTTACTATACGTTTTCATTAAGGAATCACGTTAAGAATACGATTCATTAAATCAGGTTTTGAATCCGGGGAGTTTTCAAAACAATGATCAAGATACAAACAATTTGGAAATAAACACTTTTCTTGCCTAAAAGGTTGCTTTTCTATTTAAAAAATCTTTTTATGTGCAAAAAGAAAAAAACACTGACACAACAATCACTCCTAAAAAATGGTTCCTTCAATACTTGTTTTCAGCTGAACTATGGTGGTTGATGCACGCAACAACATTGCTATTAGTTATTATTATACTAATATATTCCCCTTAAAAAAAACCTAAAATTGATGACTTTTTTATATTTTTTTTAACCAATATACCTACTACAGATGTACTTCAAGAGTTTAGCGAATACAAAAATAAAAACTGTTCTAGACTAGTATGCTGTACCAGGGAAGCGTCGATGATTATTTTATTATCAAGTAAATATTCTGTATCATGTAAACTATATTCGCCATTTTTTTGAAGTGTTGAATGTTCTTAAAAAAATGTTTTTGTAGGTATTTTTATGGAAATAGAATGAGGAAAACGTGCTTGAAGTATGCGTCATTATTCTAATTAAAGGTTTGTTCGCTGGTGTTACACTGGCTACACCGAGTAGCGAGTGTAGAAAAAAAGCGTTCATTGGGGCTAGTGTAGTTACACGGGCGTTGTTCGTTGGAGTTCGTGTAGCCGCACTCGTGCAGCCAGTGTATACACTTCTTACTCGCAGTCTGGAGCAGGAGTGAATAGTGTATACACTGGCAATAGCGGCGCGAAAGCAAAATATATCGTATGTGATACTTATCGCAGTAGCGTGATAGCTGGTAGGCATTCGATAGTAAAAATGAGCGATAAAAATGGGAGACCAGGGAAATGTTATAAATGCAAAATTAAAAAAAAAACGATGATGGTAACGTTTTAATTGTAGATATTGTTATATGTATATATCAATTAATGGGCAAGAAAATAACATTAATAACCATAAAATATTCTTGTGATTGCGGGGAAAAAAAATGTAGATGGCTGTGCTAATACTATCCATTTATATTTATATTTATATTTAATTGTACATATATTATTTACGCCCTACGCGCATGTGCATGAACACGAAAATCCGTTCGACCGTTCATTGGTACTTGCACCAGATATTGTACACTGACGTACACCAACTTACACTCGCTACTCTGGTGACGTAATTTTACACTACACCATGAAATCAGTGCAACACCAGCGAACAAACCTTATGAAAGCAGGGTGTTAGTTATTGCACGAAATTCAATTTGAGGTACAACAAGGAACGCAACTGTGTATACAAATCCATACATGTATTTTCATTTCAGCAAAATAATAAGACATTATTTTACTTTATTTACTCTTTATCACCAAATATTTTTTTTCGAAAACGATAACATTGTTAAAATTGGAAAAAGATTAAGAAAAATTGACATTTGCGATCATAAGAATATGAATGTTTATAAGAAAATGCATTCGCCATATTAAATATACAAACTATCTCATATCTACTTATTTTACCCACGTATTTATTCAGAAGCTAATAGAAATAAAAAGTCGCAATGAAATCTAGTAGAAGTAGACCGACGTTGTACACATGATTCTGTTATTACAACGCCCTAATTATAGGCATATAGCCTATGAGCTTCCCTCTCTCCACTCCCACTTTAATTTTTTTAAATTATCCTAATTTCATTCGCTAGTTTTCTATAGCTATTAAGCTTGATTTACATTATACTTTTTTCATCTAGAGAAAATTCCAAACTAGATTGCATACTAATTTCAACTAGAATTTCCCGCGTCTATTTAAACAGAAGTTATGTCGAGTGAGTGGACCATCTGCGCATGCCCAAGCAGTGAAGGGCAGTAAGTTGTAAACAAATACATTGGTAGTTCGGAAAATATTCTAGTGTACATGTCTAGCATGAAACTTGGATGAAAAAATTGGATCGGATCTAGTTTGTAAACAAGTTTCTAGTATATGACGGAATTTTCTGATTTACATTATCCAAGTCGATCTAGTTTAGAAAATAGTCATACATTTCTAGATGAAAAAAGTATAATGTAAATCAAGCTTTAGACTTTAGCTTTAGACAAACAAAAACAAAATTCTTAAAAAATATTCCGAAAAAAACGTATGCAGTACAAAACATAAATAACATGAAATATAACTTTTGGTGCTATAATCCCTTCTAATGTCAAACTGACGCAACAACAAATGCAAATATATGTCAAATTTCACAATTAATTTGACAGATACGTGTATAACAATAACAACATGAAAACTATTGAAAGGTTATGGATCTTATTTTTCTTCAATTGTTAAAATTACTTTTTGTGTCTATCAAATTGCACAACTAGCATTTGTTGATTTATGTTCCTGTCATTGTTGCTGTAATTATATGGAGCATTTTTTACATTAGAAAAGATAACAGAGGCAAATGTCATATGTACTGTAACGCGCGCCCATTTGAATAATTTCGAACTACGCCAGCAGATGGCGTTACATGCGGAGAGCAGAGATTATAGTTAAACCGCTCATAGAGGGCGCTGCAGTGCGCTTCATCGATATGCAATCGAAGTTTCTAGTGTGAATGTACTAAAATGATCGGAAAAGATATTGACTGCTCTAGAACCAGAGACGCGAAATATAAATACGCTACAAACGAGAGCAGTTCTATGGAAGACAGCCGTAATGTAGTAATTGTATGTAGAAACAAATAGTGAAGATAAATTATTGTGCATATAAATAAGTTACATTTAAGAGAATATAGGTTATTAAAGTGTTTTAGTAGTATTCTGATTAACTAAAACTAAACTACGCTTACACGGGCATTTAGCACGGGTGTAGTTAAATCGGTGTAATTTAAGAAATGATTTAACAGTGGTGTTTACACATGGGATGTTAATAAAATGTTGTTGTCTTTCGACTTTAGAGCAACTGTAATGAAATTAGTTATAAAATGTGGTGCTTCTAAATAAAAAAAAAAATATTTTCACCAAACAGTAGTTGTAAGAAGTATAGTTTGTTTATATGTTAGGTTTGCATCGGTTTATACGTAAAATCTTGTTCCTTTCACATTACATAACCTATATCAAAATCGCCATGTCCAATTATATATAAATTTCATATTTCATTTTGGCTTATGTTGGTAATAGAAAATAAAATGCTTTACTGTTTACACGGAATTTTATGTCGAATGTTATTACGATAAGGCATCGCTTCATTTACTAAAGTATTTTTATTAAAATAGTGTAATTTGCTATTTATACGATGTTTTACTATGCTTTAAGGAAAAACGTTTTATGTAAAGCTAACGTTAAATGCTTGTGTAAACGTAGTCTATTACAAGCGTTATTTTATATTAGTTAGATTTAAGTGTAAAAATAAATACTTTTTATTTAATAGAAAGCCTGAGTCAGTTATTTGAAGCACGAAAACGTTATAGTATGCTCTCATCGCCACAGATTTTTACAATGTTGTCCTAATTCTACTAGATTTTTATGCAATTAGCTCGCGAGTAAATACGTGGGAAAATATATGTGACATCCTTGCATAATCGGAAAACTACACCAAACGCGCATATAGACATGGAAATTTAGTTTAGCATTCATCAAAGCAAAAAAATGACATTGGATGATTAGAATGAATGTTATTTATATTCTTCGTAAACGAAAAAAAATTATATTCCATGCTATACTACCTTCAAAGAAGTTGATTTTCACAAAAATTAACTTCTGCTTTCTTTTTTTTTTGGGAGGTATATAAAGCCTAAGCAATTTACTACTTGTCAGGCACCCCTCAAGGCATCTTAAAAACGTACACCTGGATAAAAAAAAACAAAGCACTGGACTAAAATGTAGTAAGCTTCGACAAACATGTATTCCATTGGACAACCAAGCTTCTAAGTGGCGGTCACCATTCCGTTCCTCTAAAACAAAAAACACGTTCTCCCCTCTATTTCTATTGCGTTTCTATGATATTTCTACGGATTATGCTTCATCCTAATTCTAATCTCTAAACATGCAATCTATGACCAGCTCATACGCAAGCAAGCAATAAGAACTCGAAAAACGATTCCAAAATAACGAATACTTTATTAGAAAGTAACGATACGTACCATACCTCAATAATAACCCTGGCGTAATTATATTCATACTGAATTCCACCAACACTTCTTGAATAATAATTATAATAAAATAAATACCTGGTGAAATAACCGAAAAGAAGAATAGTTTGGAAAGAAACGAATAAATTAAGATTAATAAAATGCAACCATTGCAGGACAGTATTTGAAAGTATTTATTAATAAAAAAGTATAGATAGTGAACCAAAAAACTAAAATACATAAATCTGAAGATTCTCACTTTATAAAAACTTGAATCCATAAGTAGTCATATGTGTTATCCCTTAAAGTTCCGAAACCAGCTACTAAGGACCAATCAAACGTCCAACAACTAAATTACACATATTGCTGTCACTGACTTCCTCAGCTCAACTATCAACAAAATCATGTGGCAGTAAAAATGATAATTCGAAACAAAATTCGAGATGTTTATCAGCTCGGCACACTGAAACGGATTACTGGTGGATTATATAAATAAAGATCTTTTCTCAGTCTTTTTTTTCGAAAAATGTCATGTAGAGTTTAATATTATCACAGTAGATTGCCTAAAATATCATACAAATGTAAAAGTTCGTGTGGGCACTTTTGTATCTTCCTTAGACGCGCTTCACACTTGGCCGAATTCGCTTACGCAAATGCTATCAACAACGTACGCAAGGCCAAGGTATCGGATCTTACTTCGCAGTTGCATAGATGTGAAATTGCTTCCTCGGTGATAATTAGCCAGTAGCACACACAACACACGATAGAATTTTTAATCAGATAGTGCGGTAATCTACAGCAAACATCTTTCATTCTAGCCATTCTCTAATCTACTTTTCATGCATTCGTGCCAAAAAATTATAAAAAAATATACATCCTTTCTGTGGAATTAAACTCAAAAATTATTAAATCTTGATCAATTTATTAAAAAATTGTTTGCAATAAAATATAAAATTCTAACAAAGTTTTAGCATAAACTTTCTAATTTATCATTATATAAAATTTTATCTTGCCGTAATTTTTCTTGTCACAATTTGAGGATTTTTATTTTAACCAATGCAATTATCAAATATGCGAGCACTATGCAGATGTACAATTTTACTCCATTTGTAATCAATTAAATATTGAAGGTATATAATATATAAGGCATTGACTACAACAAATTGTCACAAAATTATTATTAATTTTCCTATATACAGGACGTGAAATATATAGGCGCTGCAAAAAAAAAAATAACGAAAG
This sequence comes from Protaetia brevitarsis, assembly GCA_004143645.1. NCBI lineage: Eukaryota > Metazoa > Arthropoda > Insecta > Coleoptera > Scarabaeidae > Protaetia > Protaetia brevitarsis. The sequence goes on along the minus strand of RXPK01004951.1, from coordinate 63,829 downwards.
CTAATCAAAATCCAAAAAATGTTTTTCACAGTATTTCTAAGAACTCAACAAATAAATAAGTTTCAATCAATCAAATATGCAGTTCTTGTATTCGATAATTGATTAAATGTTTTATTTGTAAGCATTTATTCCGATTCTATGTTTTATTTAATTTCAATATACAAGAATTCTAACATTCCACAATATTTGTTACCTAATTAATTTAGTTTCCTAACAGCTACGGAAGCCATTGTACGATCAAATAACAGGATTAAACTCTTTCAATACTGAAAACTGACCGTCACTTAGTAATCGGTTCATCTTTGAAGTCATTTTTCCATAGCCTTTTTTCCTTACATAGCTACACATTACACATCTGTATAAGGCACAATGAAATACAAATTTCTGTCATTGTTAAATATTGCTTTCCAATGCATTCAATGTTCTACAAGATCATATCTGAGTATGATGGTATAAATATCTGTTGTTTCGTCAAATAAAATTTATTCTATATGATGTTTAAATTATAAATTAAAATGTCATAACGTAAAAATAAAGACCAAGATACATTCGAAAAAAGTAATTTTGTATAAAATATTAACAAAAAAATACTTTTTCCCAAATATACAACATACTTGAACATTAACTTCAGCAACCTGAATTTAAATTAGGCACACTTTTGTACCGAAACTTTCATTAAAAGTGCTTAACCTTTTAGAATTAGTAAGATTTCGCTTCATATTGAAGCAACTGTACACGTAACACAATTCTTGTTTCAATATGAAACAGAAGTTATCAAGAACACAAACATTTAAAGATATGTATCATTAGCCTTAACAACTCTTACCTGAATATCACCAACGCCTTGACATAGTTTGCGTAACTTAACTTCACTTGTGCCTGTCGCTAAATTATTAACAACCACTACGGAAGTATCCGCAAGTGACTTATCTTTAGCAAATATTTTTCTGTTACTTAAGAAAGATGATAACTGATCTTTATTTAATGCTTCTAAATCATTATTATCGGCAGACACATTTTTTTCGCAAGATATTGGTTTCGCAGAAACCACACGCTTTACAACGAATGGGTTATCAACGGTTTCTATAGGAACAATAGTCTTGTTTACCCGAACTACTTGTGTCCTTTTAATTGCTTTTACCACTTGTGGTGTTGCTACAGGATCTACAATTTTCTTAGTATTCATTATCACTGGTATTTCCTCTTTCACAATGTCAGTCGGTGTTGGCAGAGACATATATTCTTCTTCAGCCTGTAGTTTCTTTGCAGCTTGCTTTCTTCTCTCTTCTTTTTGGCGCAGCAACTTTTCCCGTATAATTTTCTGTTGGGCAATCTTCTTTCGGTACGCTCGCATTTCTTCGTCCTCTTCTTCCTAATATATTCACAAGAAAAAGTAATTACAAATACAGATTCTTGCATAAAAATCATACATCTATAAACCTGCTATCCATAGGTTTCAACCAATACCTTTTCTAATTATAGATAGTTTTCAATAAAATTCGAAATGTAGTAACTATTGAATCAATTATTTAAACAATACTCAATCAATCAAATTTGAATTTTTGAAATAGAACGTCATAGATCCTCTGGGTTTTTTTAAAGAAATTCTCGCTAATTCCAATGACACTCAACCCTCCGTATTCTAGTTAAGTCTTTATATGTAAACCAAAACTGTGATTATATCAGTAAATAATAATATGCGTGAGGTAGAGCGATTCTTTGTTCAATTCCGTTAAATTTACCTATGTAAAATCATTGTGAAATTTAGAAATAGAATTGTCTAAAATGCATTGACGTAACTAATCGATTAAAACCAATACTTTGCATTTTTAACATTTCTTCATTAGCATTTTTTAAAATAAAGTACATATAGCAACTTGGTACAGTAAGGTTTGAAGGTAAAAAGTAATCTGCAATTTTTAACGTTTTTCATATGACATTTGGTTGTTGAAATAAGATAACATTGTGCTGTTCTTAATACTGAACAATGTTTACCTTTGGAGAATACGCTGACATGTCTATGGATTCGCGAATTTTGGCAAAGGAAATGCAAAAACTTGGGTAAAGAAGAATATCAAATACGATACCCACAACGGCGACACCCATCCACCAACACGTTCCGTAGATTGGATCAGCGACTTCGAAAAACTGGCACGTTTATACCCAATTATCATAAAGCGGTAGACCTAGAGAGCGTCGAAGAGTTCAATTAGAAGAACAAATATTGGATGCCTTTTATGAAGACCCCACGTCCACCACAAGACAAATAGCCCAGGAACTAAATATTCCTAGCAAAACAACAGTGCCCTCAGTACTATCTCAGAATCTTTTGTGTCCATTTCATGCAAGAAAAGTGCAACATTTGTATGTGAACGATAATGTTCATAGAAGAATGCTTTGTAATAGTATTTTAGAAAGCATTCAAGAGCCGAACTTTTTATTGCATATCCTCTAAGAGAATGATGGAAAGATGACGGAAGAAGAGATGGAGTTTTTAATAGCCATAACTTCAATTTTTGGGCAGATGAAAATCGTAAGCCAGTTAGGGAAATTAGATATCAGAGAAGATTTTCCGTAAATGTCTGGCTTGGGGTTTTAAATCTCGCAGTTCTTGGACCAATATTTCTTCCGAATGGTCTAAATGGAATTAAGTACGTTAACGTTTTAGAAGAGGTACTGGATAATATTCAATTGAATCTCAGACACAACATTTTATACAAGCATGACGATGCACCAGCTCACAATGCCAGAATTTCGAGCGATTGGTTAAACAAACATTTCCGTATCGGTGGATAGGGCGTAACGGACCAGTAGCATGGCCAGCAAGATCTCCCGATATTAATCCTCACTACTTTTTCGTTTGGGGTTTTTAAAGGAAAAGGTGTATGCAACGCCTCCAGCTAAAGAACAGAATGTAATTAATAAAATTGCGGCAGCAGTTCGACTAATCACCCCCGATATATTCGAACGCGTTTTGAATTCGCTTCCTCGAAGACTACAATTGTCTGGATATTTTTTTTCATATTACCTTTAAATTCGAATAAAACTTTTATCTATGTTAATATTTTTTTTGCTAATTTGCATATTTACCTAATTCATAATAAATAACTAAATGATTACTGCCACAGTACTTATCTAGTTAGGTGTTGCCAAATTTACACTTTCTTTGAGCTCCTCGTGTGACTTAAGAAAGCACTGTACAACTTTTCTCAAGATTATCGACTCAAAATTAAACAGAGATTTGCCCTACATGGCGTTCGTCCGCATTTTTCTGGCCACCGTGTATAATGAAAAAAAAATAAGCCGTTATTGACATAAAACAAGTTACTGATATATCTGTCAATTATATATAATATTTATTTGTATTAATGTCCAGTAAGTATACGTCATGCTTATGTTTGAACACGTAAAATTTTAAAATACGAATAGGTAAGAGACAGGATACAATTTCACATTCAATTTGATTAACAATAACAGTACAAAACATTTAAAACGTGCTCTTGTTAAGGCTGGAGGTGAATAGAGTCAAAATAATCAAAATACTCATCCACAGGGGAAAACGCTTTATTTATTAAAAAAAAAATTAATGATATATTCGCTTTGGTGGTTATATGTTTTCTGAATAGTACACAGACGTGTGTTTTCCCCTCGTAATATGTCCTTATTTCGCTTATCATAATTATGAAAAGAGTCATTAACAGAGTATTTATCTACATTGATCCTCGTGTGCAATTAACACTCGAGAATATACTGACAAGGGAAGATTAAAAAATTTAATTTTACAAATGCTTGACTACGAAAGATAGGGAAGTCCAAACCGGCAGTTATTCGAACGGCTCTCCTCTGAAGCCCGAAGATCCTGTGCTGATACTAGAACTCCATACGTCATTACAAAATGGAAGTGATAATAAGCTGTTTTTAAAATATTTTCAGATATTGACGACGTCAAATTTATCAATAAATATATGGCTTTCAGCAGCTTACTGAATACGTCCCATGTGCAGACCACCTCAACTTAGGATCCAGCTGAATGTTCAAGTACTTCACTGAGTGCGGGTTATTAGATATCGAAACATCCCTAGTAGAGAAAATAACCGTTTGTGTTTTGTTACTATTTGAAACTAATTTATTTGTGCAAAACCAGTCCTCCTCATCGTGCTGGGGCCCTCCACCCCTCCGCCAAACTTCGGCAGCATCAGACGACCCGATTAAGAGAGTGGTATCGACCACAAATATCACACATCTATCAATCAGAACATTTTCTGGTATATCGTTTATATAAAATGACAAGGGCCCCAATATGGGCATTTTATTATCCCAACTAAAGCGTTATGAAGTATCAGTGTTCGAATAATTCTCTCCGTGTTTGAAACACATACCTGATAGACTGCCAATAAACCGTACGCGCAGATTTACGGCGCACCATCAACAGTTAGCTGGACGATATTGGAACACAGGCGTCATCATCACGCGTCATGCTTACGTTTAGTTAGTACCTCTCTAGGAAGTATTTGCGTTGAGTTGTTTGTAAGTTGGTCAAATCACAGTAATATACTGTAATTACTGTGCCCAAACCACAAATGTGACTGGTGCGGTATATTACCTAACCTTACAGTTTAATTGTTTTGTTACTTGACTTTCTTTGTGTTTTTTTTTTGGCTTTTACGGACTATTTCTAATATGTATATTATTCATATTTCTATTATACAGGCAAGCCTTCTAAGTATGCATATTATAGCATTAATAATAAAGATACTAAGAAAATCAATAAGAAAATAATTAAGTATAAACTAACAACATCGGTAAATTGGACAGCAATTGATTATTTACTCCTGAAGAAAACATTCATTACATTGTTACGGCAGATTCAGATTCCACTCTCTTTAGATTTTATCCTGCGTATTTTTATATGGCGTTGAAAGAATGCGTCTATTTTTATTATTTTTATTAAGCCCCTATGGATAGTGGATACTAAGTTAGGAAATGGTTTTAGAACACGACTTGTGTTATCTTTGTTAACTGAAGAATGCGCAAAAAGTTGATATGCAGATATTATCTGTAGCTCTAAATTGCCCACAACTTTATAAAACAAAAACACAGTTTTAATATTTAAAAGACACAGGTTAAAATCTAACACGATGGATGCTGTGCTAAAGTTTTTTAATGTCTCAAAAACTTGATTTATTTGAATACAATACACGCTGTATCGACGTAACCTATGACGTTCTGTGTACCAACATGGCGCATGTCAATTGATGGCAGTTTTGAGTTCAATACCAGCACTCTATTATCTCTATAGTTTGAAACCGCCAGCTGTCAAAACTTGACGTATTGTGAAACGAAAGTGACATTAATATTTATATTATAGTATTTGCAGTTTATGGTGCGGAAATACAATGAATAAATACGAATAAAATTAACATGGATCCATTCAACTAACAGTAATTATTCAGAAGAAGCAAATGTCGCCCACGCATGTCAAAGATATAACAGGAAAAAATGTTCTGTAACAAGATCGGTTTGCATCAAAGGTAACGCCGTCTTTCTAGAATCGATTTACTTTAACAAGCCGTAATGAATAATTACAAATGTTTTATATGCCTATTGACAATCAATAATGGACGGAATATTAAATGTTGTTTCCCATTTGTATTGGCTGTTTACATTTATAATTAATTAATTTATAATGCTTTTCTTTATATATATTTTATGCCTAATTTATTTTTATTTCACATTTGTTATAATATTTAACCATGCAAATTAACTTTTGCTTCTATGTTTTTATTAAGGATACATTTTTTGAAGTCAATTTTTAAAATCCAGTTTAGCACATATTATCTGAAATTATAAAAAAAATGTATTTTTCACTTCGTGTGCGACACGTTAAAATTTGATATATTCATTCTACGGCCTGCTTATGACTGCTTTATGCGGCCTGTCGAATCATGAGTTGCACGTGTTTACCACTGGCGCCACTTGCCGGACTTTTTTGGGAAAAAATCTTACCCTTCGGTTGGCAGGATTGTGATAGGAATGTCAATCAAATTTAAATGAATGTTGATATTGACAAATCCAAAGTTAATATTTCTTAAAATTATTCTAAATAACCTGTTTTCTTCGTTAAAAACCGAACTATTAAGGTTTTTAAAGTTATATTTCACATCTTATTAGTTATTTCAGTTGTATAATTATTTGGTTAATAGTTTTATACTATTTAGTTTTGATATAAACCAGGTTGTCATCAGCTGTGTCCTCCATTAATATCATTTTAACCTGTCAATAAAGTAGTTCTCATCACATACACACACACATCATTCAGATGGCACTACTTACCGGAATCTGATGTAACATTCAATTCAATGTAAATTTGAATGATTCGACAGGCCGTATAAAGCAAAATGTCATCAAGCCCACATCAAGACGGTCGTGATTCAAACAACTGATAGATTTCACGTTTGCCTTCCAATCTCTAGATAAATAATATATAAATTGTTGGATTACATATAATTACTGATTCTCAGTAAATAAATCATTTGTAATTATTCAATAGTGCGTATTAAAATATATCCAAAGTATATCCATTCCTGAAAAACGGCGCTGCTATTGATGCAAACCGATTTTATTACAGAGATTTTTTTCTGTTATAACTTTGACATACGTGGGCGACGTTTGCTTCTTCTGAGTAATTATTGTTATTTAAATGCTTCCATGTGAATCTTTTTCGTATTTATTCGTTGTATTTCCGCACAATAAACTGCAAATGCTATAATATAGATACTAAAGTCACTTTCATTTCTCAATACGTCAAGTTTTGACAGCTGTTACTCCCACTATCTCCAAATACACCTTTAAAATCCGTCCTGGGCGGTTTCAAACACGGAGAAAATTATTCGAACATTAATGCTTATAACGTCTTAATTTCGGACAATAAAACACATCGTTTTGAATATTTATGAATATGGTTTAAAGATATTCGCCGACAAAAAATATCTTAAGTACACAATGAAATAAAAATGGAAATTAGGTCGTAGAATAATTATGCATTACGGATCATAAGTATATGACTTTGTTAGATTGGTTACCTACCTAAAAGGCCTCCTCCATTCGCATTTAATTTTTAACATGTGTGTACATGTCTTCGAGTACATAGCAAAAACGTATCTTTTCATTTAAGACAGAAGGATAATGACATTCGATTTAAAACAGTTTTTTTTTTTTTATGAAAGATGGTCAAAGTGTATTTTGTTGCATCGTACCAATGCTATTCTCGGCACGGTCCCCCTTGGCAAAATTTAAATTTTCCACAATTATTTTTAGTAACTTCAACAGAAAGACATCAAAATAACTAGTAATCTAATGCAAAAACCATTGGTAATTTCGCGCTTCAAGTTACCAAGAATAATTGTGGCAAATTTAAATTTTGCCAAGGGAGCTATATTGAAAAATAAATGCAAATTTTTGGTAACCAAAGAAGCAAAGAACGTGAAGCGTACTTCGAATTTCATTAAAAAATATCTATGGGCAGGAACCAATAAGCCGGGATACCGTGTACAGAAGGAAACTTACCTCAAACGTCTGTACATCTATAGTTTTAACTTCTTGTAAATTGGATGATGATACTGTTCTCTTCTTCTTCTTTAGCTCACCCTTAAATTCAAATCTCCGTTTATTTGGACTACCGCCACTAAATTTCCTAACTCTCTGGAATGGTTTTTCCCGATCTTCGTAAAATAAATCAGTACGTTTGATTTGATTATTCACAACTGGAACGTTTGTAGGATAGTTAATAATATTAGGAGCAGGGTTATTACTAAATGTCTGAACAAATTGAGGTTGAGGAAGTTGTGGAGGTGGTACTGAATAATTACAATAGTTGTGATTAGGATTGAAAACTGTTTGCACTGGTTGACTTTGAGTAATAGGCCATTGTTGTTGATACTGAGGATTGAGTGGCTTATTAACATTACCGTGATTGTTATTATTATTATAAACAGGGGATACAAATTGATTCATATTATTAAAATTATTAGCAAATTGAGGTTGACTATACATCGGATTTTGCTGAAATTGCTGTTGAGGAAGTACTTGCACATTGTAATTGGGTTGTTGAAAGTTTTGCGCATATGTAAGCCGATTATCTGACAAAGAACTACTAAAAGAATTTGTAGAGATACCTAAACGTTGATGTACTGGTAATCTTGAATTCTGAAAAAAAAAATGTGAATGCAATTAATAAATATACATAACATGGTTAGATTATTTTAAATTAAAAGTGAACAAAAGAGATTTACCTGCATTTGTGGTTGATACTGTTGATTTAAATAAACCTCGGATGGTGCAGAATTTTGTTGATACAAGATAGGAGACTCAACAGTTGTTTGTTGTGCCCATGGCTGCACAGAAATAATAGGCTTCTTTATTGTTTCAGTATTCTTGTCCCATGCTAAAGAAACTAAAAACATAATATCAATAGATTTTCTTTGTATTTTAATGTAATTTACCATTATGTTTTATTGGAACATTTCCCTTAAAATGAGGATTAATTAACACTTTACTACGTTGCTGAAACTGCATAGATCTATGTTGATTATTGTGGTAATGTCCCCGGTTCATAACTCGTTTGCCCCTATTAAAACCACCACGAAAATTTAGTTTTCCAGAACCCCTAAACTTTCTGTTATTTATAACATTTGGCTCTACTGAAACTAAAATTAACTGAAATATACTGATAAATTTCAACAAAAAGGTTAAAAACCTTTTTGGGGAACTACTCTTTCACTTGAAAACTTGTCTTGTCTGCACCTTTCCTCTTCTTCAGTTGTAGAATTCAAAATTTCACTATCTAAAATAAATATAGCCATATTTTTTTAAAGAGTTTTTAAATATTAACTAAGTACCGCCGTACCTTCATCATTAAGTTCAGTTTCATCATTTAAATCTAAAACATCTTGCTCCAGTTCAGCAGTATTCTGGGTGTCATTTATTGCTGATGTATGGCTTTTGTTGGCAAGGTCATAGCTCTCGTCCAGCAATGCTTCCTCTTCATCATCTGCCAGGTCATAATCTCCCTCATTTTCCTCATCAGGAATATTCAAAAGTTCGTCCAAACTAAGGTTCCGTTAGTCAATAATTATTGAATATTTCTCTTAATGTGTTACTTACTTTTCTGACATATTTCTTTTTATGCTTCAGTAGGAGATTCAACACTTAACACCACTCACCATAGACATTCATATATAGTGCTTTAAATATAATTTTTTGTTTGAATTCTCAATTAAATTTTACCAAACGAAATCAAAGAAATTTAAGAATAAAGCCACAAAAATGCTGATTACACATTAATTCGTTAGAACCTTGTACAACAAAAGCCCACATGTACGCACAAGGTAAAAAGAAAACAAAGAGAGCATTTGCTACAACTCTTTTAGAATTTTCGGTTCAAGCGCTACCTACCAAGCTTACACGTTACTAACAGAATTGCTGTACTCTGCGGATATAGTTGGCAATGCTTATGGATATATCATATATATCTATAGCCGCCTTGCGCCATATTATAACGCAAGATACATTTGTGTTGATTACTATTGTTATTACAGCATTGCAGGTTATTATTATACTATACAACATATTCACAAGCATTTTGTCACCATGATAAAAAGATAGTCTTTGCATTTAAAAATCGATAATAGAAAAGATAGCAATGGTTGAGCTGCGTCAAGGAACATAACGAACATAACACATAACCCACAGCCTGACAGCTGACTTAGCTGACAAATTTTCAATGTGTGGAATCGCCACCTTTTCTGAGTTCGTCTAGCCATTCTAATAGGACAAACTTCAACCCTTGTAAAAATAGTTTTTGACGGTCATTTGACAGTTGCCAAAGTTTTTATAACCTATAAACGCACATTTAAGCGAGTAACAGATAACTGTGATACGAAACATGCCATCTGTCAGCTATCAAATTTTGAATATACGCGCGTAATCGCCATGTTAGGCTGCGTTCCATGTCGCGCATAATGCATATTATGCGTCAGATGTAACGATACATCGTTCCGATTTAACATGTATGCGTGCATAAAAAGTTTTGCTGCGAAATCAGTTTAGACCCTGACAGACGCTAGAATGGGAACACAACGCATAGAACAAAAGGTAATGCAGCCTATGCGTAGCATATGCACGACAAGTAAATCGGAACGCTCACAGTGTTCTAGGTCTTCCAATGCACGCATCGCATAAAATGCGCGACTTGGAACGTAGCCTTAGTAGGTTATAAAAACCTCGAGTCTGCGCACAAATCTTGCAAACGCTTGTTCACTATAGCTTTGTTTGTTTGTGTGCTTGGAGCAGTATCTACTGACGTCATCAGAGTAACTTGAGAGCGTCTCAGAGTTGGATTTAAAGATGGTACAAACAAACGCAGGAATAGGAAAAGTAAACATAATTTTTCAAATTAATGATTCTAGACTACAATAAAAATGCATCATATACTAGTATTTATGTACCTACCAAGTGAAGTTTTTAAAATATAATGATTCGTTCTTTACATCAATCACATTGGTATCATTATATTATCTATTTCGTGCATACTATTGATGCAGTTTATAATCAGATTACATTTACAAACGCCAGTTTAACAAACACGGTGTTAGTGCGATTAGGTTATGTTGCACAAATTGTTCGTAATTGCTCGGACGCCGGACCGCGAGCAGGGAGAGCAACCTTTTTGTGATCTGGATTTACTTGCTCTAAACAAACAAACACGCACAAATCATGCTCTAAAATGCAAACAAACGCGTAAAATTCCTCGGATCCGCTTAGATCAGACAAACAAACAAACCTTATGTTTGTTCTGTGGTATTGTATAACAAAATATTTCAAATATTAGTTGGGTTAAAACTCAGTAGAGGGCGCAGAATTCTCACGCTACACCAACTACCTTAGCTATGTGCTACACTTTGGCTTTAGATTTGGAAGGTGTTTAATCCGTTTAATCGATGCATTTTCCCACATTCTCACGTGTTCCTACGGCTTCCATAACCCATAACCTCCATAGATGAATAGGATGAATATACAACCTCAAACCTCACAGTGACCGTTATTAGCGACGCTAGAGTTTAGTTTATGGTGATTTATGAATTTTTATTTCATAGTAATTTTCTGAAATTTTATCCAAAATGTATAAATTATTTGCTGCAAAAAGGACCAATAATTTAAAATTATACCAACAGAACTTCTTAACATGTATACGAGGCATTATTCTGGGTATTGAAACATCCTGTGATGATACTGGTTGTGCAATTGTTAATACCAAAGGAGATATTTTGGGAGAAAGTTTGCATTCGCAGCATCAAATACATTTAAAGTAAGGAAAAAAATTGCTTTTTTCAAAGGCTGCTCTTGCCAATACACAAAAGTCTTCATATAGGAAAAATGATACTTTTCGTGTAATCTTAAACGTACGTTTTTGTATATTCGTTTATATATTCAGATTCATGGCTTTTTGTGAGAATTTATGTGATGTCGATTGATTCTTAGAAAAAACTAAACCTTGCTGCATTGTTTCCTTTTTTAGCAATGGAGGCATTATACCACCTATTGCACAAACACTTCATCGAAACAATATAGAAAATGTAGTTAATACTGCTCTCACCAACGCTCAAATACATGTAAATGATGTTGATGCAATAGCTACAACAGTTAAACCAGGTATATATAAAAAAAGAATATTTATCAAAAATATGTAAGACCATGTTCATATTCCTTATATATATATAGGCATGTTTAATATACTTTATTGATGTTACATAGAAAATGTGTATGGAAAGATCTTGAGAAATTTCACTACCTTGATATACAGTTCTTACTAAAAAACCACATCTTGCAGTATAAACAATAATTATACTGTTGCAGGTTGTTAAATAATTGCCATACAAACATTGATTTAATATGAAAATATTTCATTACATAGCTTTCGAAATAAATGTTTATCACCTGTGACCTATAATAAAAACCTTTTTAGGATTGCCTCTGTCTTTAGAAATTGGAACCAAATATGGCAAATATTTATGTAGGAAATACAATAAGCCTTTGATTCCTATCCATCATATGGAGGCACATGCTCTCACAATCCGTATGATTGATGAAGTACAGTTCCCATTCTTGGTTTTATTGATAAGTGGTGGTCACTGTCTCTTGGCAATCGCACAGAATGTTAACAATTTTTTATTGTTAGGAGAAACATTTGATGATTCACCAGGAGAAGCTTTTGATAAGGTATATTAAGAGTATCATTTCTTTGCACACCCTAATATGTCGTATATTTGTTCATTTTGAGTTATATAGGGTTGCCATATTTTCAAAAGCAAAAATACGGACAGTGCACCATATCAATTAACATTTCTGTGAAATGTTCTTCAATATTCACTTGAGACATATTGTTTAATTATTAATATTATTATATAAAAATGTAGATATATACTTCTTCAGACGTGATGCTACTGGATATGCAATGTTAACGCACATCATACGAAAGTTTGAATGCTAAAATAACTATAAATGAACAAAAATCGACCTAGCAGACAAGTTGAAACTAGACAAAAAAAATACGGACGCCTTGCAGAAATAGTAACAAACTATGCAGTTTATAATCTACGGATAAGGCTTACAAAATACGGACTGTCCGTAGAAAATACGGACGTATGGCAACCCTAGTTATGAAATTGTTTACAAGTTTCCTTATAATGTTATATAATTACGTACTATCTGAAAGGTATTTGCTAAATTGAAATGCATATAAATCTAAAAATTAACCGTACTACATCTAAAGTTGTTTTTTGAGGGACATTGCAAAAAGCGCGTTATATTTTCTCACAATTTTGTCTACGCAGTACGAATAATACATGGATAAGTATCTGACGTATAATTGAATGTAATGTTGAAATGTATATTAACTTAGGTAGCTAGAAGAATGAAGTTGAAAAACATCCCAGAATTTTCACATTTATCCGGTGGACAAGCGGTGGAATTGGCCGCTTCAAAATCTAGTGAGCCGCTAAAATATAAATTTTCGATACCGCTTGTTCAATATAAGGACTGTAACTTCAGTTTGGCTGGTGCCAAAGCTCAATTATTGCGTCATTTAATAAAAGAAGAAACGGCGTATAGTATGTAAAGTGTTAATGAATATAAAGCTGTTTACATATTGATTATTTCAAGAAAATTGTAGATGTTGCCCCAGATTGGGTGATTCCAAATGTTTATGATTTGTGTGCTGGATTTTTATTGGTTGTAACGAGACATTTATGTCACCGCGTCCAACGAGGGATAGTATTTGCTGAAAGAAAAGGCTTAATTCAAATAATAAAAGAACATTGGTAACTATTCTATTATTATATAAAGTCATAGCCATTTTGCTATAATAAAGAAATTCCAATTTTTGGATTATATCTCACTTGAAATAATCCAAATACTTGTTCCTTTCCAAAACCATAGTTAACATATACACTAAAAGCTGATAAAAACGACGAGGTGCCAAATACTTCAAAAGTATTGTATCAAATGGAATAGCATTTTCCATTGTTTCTGGATTTTTAGAAAATAACTCGCGATACAACAACAAATTTTGTTGCATCCATCGATCGAAAAAGTCTCGCCTGGTGGCCTTTTTTCAGTTAATTGTGTCATGTGTTGTGTGTCTTTTACACCTTTGGGATTAACAAATGCTGATTTAAATTAAAATTTAATTATGTATAGGTAGTATCTGGAGGAGTTGCATGCAACAATTTTATAGCTAAAGCATTGCAAATGGTATGCGAAGGATTAGATTATCGATTTACCAGACCACCGCCAAAATTGTGTACTGATAACGGAGTAATGATCGCTTGGAATGGCGTTGAAAAGTAATTATTTAACCACAATATGTTTGCCCAATATTAAAATACATTCGTTTGCTAGATGGAGAGAAAAAATCGACGTCACATATGATTACGATTCCATAATAACAGAAAAATCGGCGCTTCTTGGAAAAAGTATAATAGATGAAGTATCTAAAGAAAATATAAGTTGTAAGTGGGTAAGACTTAGTAAATTAAATGATTCATTAGCTTTTAAATAAAAATATTTACTTATAAATAATCGTTTTTTATTTACAATCTTAAACTAACGTTGGACCTCTCTCCCTTTGCAAATTTTGAATATTCCTTAAAAGTTTAGGATTTTCCTCTAAGCATTTCTCATATAAAATATCCAGCATTGTCCTTAATTTTTCTTTAAGAATATCAATAGTTTCCCCTCCTTCTCTAGCCGAAATTGGTAAAACATTATGAAAATGAAGCAGTTTTTCAGGCCTTAAGTCTTCAGGATATTCTTCTAATACATCTGAAATAGCAAAATATTTAAAACATTTATAGTAACAAGTAAAATTTAATATAATATTATTTACTTGACATATTGTTAATCTGATGTTTGATTTTGTTGAATTTTTCCGTAGCATCTTCAGTGTCAATTTTATTAATAACAATCATAGAAGGTTTGTCTAACAATGTGGAATCATATAGTTCTAATTCCTGAAATGTCATCTTTAGATTCTTATCAAATAATGTTTATGACCTTACTTTATTCAACAAAATTATTGTATCCAAACAACTTCTAAATTCATGTTGTGGACTCAATTGGAAACCATTAATATCAACTACTAGTAAAATTACTTTTGTTCTTTCTACATGCTTTAAAAACTTATGACCCATTCCTTTATTAGCATGTGCCCCCTCAATTAAACCAGGCAAATCAGCCACAGATATCTGCCGTAGGTCTTTATATCTCATAATGCCTACATTTGGTCTAATTGTTGTAACTAAAATAAACCAATTATATTTTAACCAAGTAATATTAACCCTTGAACGACATCAGGTCATATACTACTCTGCTTCATATTTTTGTAATGCATATCCTAAAAAAAGCATGTTGTCATCTGAGGGTTTTTAAAGAAATGATAGAGACCCACTTTTTTGGGAAAAGTGCTTACCTTCGATTGGTAGCATAATAATATAAAACTTACATGGATAACTGGCTATTTTTATGGTTTCGCATGTGAAACTGCTTTAAGCAATGTACTTTTACCAGCATTTGGAAATCCAACTAGACCTATATCGGATATTAATTTTAAATCCAGCTTTATTGAATGAGTTTCACCAGCTGAACCCAGAAATCCATTTTTTGAGTGTCCACCCCTACCACCTTTTGCAACAATTAATTCTTGACCTTCTTTGTTCAACTCACCTTGAATATACCTCGTAAAAAAAACTACAGTCCAAAAAATTATATTGCTAAATCCTACCAATTTTTTTCCCATCGTCAGTAAAGACTGTAATGCCAACAGGGACTTCAATTTTAACACACTCACCAGGTATCCCTAAAATAAAATTATGTGTGCTGTCTCTACCATGTTTTGCAATGATACGCTGATTTTTATTTAAGGAGAGCACTTTTTCAAGACTATAATTTTCTTTGCCGATTAAATGAACACTACCCCCTTGACCTCCAACACCACCAAACCTATAATAATCATTGTTTACATTTCCATAATAACATGTCATTATGAAAATGTACTTACTTCGGTAAACCATTACCACCTGAGCCACCTTTAACAAACAACCTAAGTGAATCTATAAATCCAGTTCTTAGATATTTTCTCTGAAGTTTCTTAACTTTTGAATTAACAATTCTTGTAATAACACCATAATTCTAATGATTCAATTGACAATGTTTTGAATGGTATTTAGCTTAGACTTATATAGTCAGGTCATAGAACAAAATAAAAATTTAAGGTTAACACTTCTAACCTATACAACATTTTTGACATTTATTGACCATGAATCCCACACGTAGATGGTAATCTGTGGTAATCTGTGGTAATCTGTTTGCGTATTTGTAAAAACTAATCGAGCGTCGAAGCGTTGGTTCACGAAATTACTACAGCACCGCCAAATTCAAACTCCCTATTTGAAAATCTATGGAATAAAAATTTGTACATAAACTAGAGTAAGTATTTTCATTGCAAAGAGATGTACGTTCATAATTTTAACAAAATATTTCATAAAAGAACGAACCAGAAAAAAAAATATACTTCTCTTTACAATGAAAGTAGTTGTGCTAGTTTACTACTTATAAATAATATTATATAATAAATATAGGGAAATAAAAAAAAATCACAGGAATAAAAAGTTTCACAGAATTTCATATTAAGTATTGTAAAAAAAAACGATAATAACAATAATATAATACAATAAAATGTCTAAGTACTAGTATCAAATAAGAAGAAAATAATGAAAATAGTAAGCTATTAGGGAAGTGTGTACATACAGGGTGTATCAAATAAGAAAGTAAATTTTGCTTTGGTGGTATATAAAGCACAAACCCGCCGAAACCGGATTTCACCATTAAAAAATAAAAAAAGTAAAGTAAAATTTAGAGCCAAAAATTCTTTAGTCCGGGCCTGATGCAAGTAAACGTCATGTTAAGCACCCGCTAAACGTGGTATTATGTTTGTGTACATTGCACTCATTAAGTATTATTCTTAATGGTATGCCGTAAGTTCATTTAACGTCATTCTGAATAAATAAAGGCCAATCGGCCAGTGTGCCCTTGTAAAAATAGCAAAACTGAGCCATTTTAAATTTGTTCTTTTTATAAAATAAACATTCCTTATTTGTTAAGAGCATTCTACGTAATTCTAGAAAAGTATTATTTTTAATATCCTGATAAGACGTTCGAGTTTAACCGGATATGCGACTTCAGTAGTTACAAAAAACGTAAATATTTTTCTTTTGCTTTGTCGATATCGAGAGTTAGTTGTTAATATAAACCGTACTACGTGAATCTGAGTTTATTTTTTTTTTGGATTTTATTTAATCAAATAAGTCGCGAAAATAATTGAATCGAAATTATACACAGAAATAAATGTAGATACCAGAAATTTGCGAAAGACGCCTTTTTTACTAATGTGTCGGCGCTAAAATGAATCTATACATTCCCTGCGCTGTTGCGGATGGCATCAAGCTTCGATTTTCTTTATATGAAAGCATGATGGTCCTGAAAAGGATCGTTTTTTCGAGACGGGAGCTTGGAGCTTGCACTCCAAGCGGCAATCCACATAAAACTAACAGCTGTAATGGCTGATTGATAGTGGTATGTGGTATACCGCCACTCGGGACAGCATTTAGGTTGGGCACAGGTGCGGCTCTAGCCCAGGCCATTTACAAAATATTTTTTTTCTCGTTAATGCTTACAGATAGACCCCCTGTGCATTAAAACTGTTTGATCGTATATGATTACAGCTGCTACATATTATTATATTTACCTCTATATCTGATACACCTGTAGAGGTGGGTGAGGGTGAAATAATTTATTAATGTATGCTCTGTCAACCTACACCTAATAATGACACTAACTTTTTTTGAGATAAAGGTTGTGAAGTCTTGAAATTTAAATAACGTCCATGTTAGTTTAGTATCCCATTTAGTTAGAATTTTGTTATCATTTTTAATGAGTTTGGGGTTTAAAAAGATAATTTTCTTCAATTTCAACTCTAAACTTGGATGATAAGAATTAAGTTTTCCAAGTAAAACTGGTATATTTTTTTCTTCTAATGCGGTTATGCAATCATCACATATCTTTTGAAAAAAAAATATTCAAATTATTTATAAAATCTTTTTTCTTAAACTTTAACAATTTGTGCAATGATACTACAAATTGGTGAACCTATTGCACATCCAAAAAATTGTTTATAAAGTTGCAAATTCATAATGCACGAGCTCCAAAATTATAAGGTTTACCAAAATTACATATTAAGACCAATATAGTTTTCTTATGTACAAGTCCTTTTCTATAATTATCAATTTTAGCAATTATCTAAACATCGCTTCAAAATGACACTATATAAAAGATCATGGCAATTCAAGAATTTAACGCTATTAAATACCAAATTTACAGAATTATATTCTTAGTGTATGATCCATACACATACACCATAGATCTAGCAAAACAACTATACCAAAAAATGGCTGTTACTTAAAATTTTACAAATATACCATCACCAGGAGCGGTCCCTCTTAAAGAACCATGGGCCACGGCCCACCACTGCAAAATGCAAGTAATCATTAAGGGCTTCATTTCTGTTAAATATCCGATAATATACAACATACACACACACACACAACATTATGTACAGAACGAATGTGCATTTCCAGATTGATATGATCAAACGCGCTTTGTGTTTAGCGTGAACTGGGCACGTCTAGATTGGCGCTGATTCAGACGTTTGTAGGTCCGCGCGAGCTAGCGGAGAGGCGGGTCGCAGTATATGCAAAAATACATTGAAGTGGGCCAGCGTTTCGTGCCCGCTTGCCGCTGGTTGATCGAGCATCTCGTCAGTGCTCGGCTCTGTGCTGTCAGGGTGTCCACGTGTGCGTGTTAGTCAGTTGTTTAGGGCAGTCGCGTATGACTTCGGTTTAGAATTTCTCCGCTATAAAAATGGGTTCAGAATATTTAATATTTATAATATAGTGTAAATTGTAGTATGATATGGCAATTAATTACTATAGTATGTATTTCAAATCAAAATGAACTACTATATCTTTCTTAGGGCATAATAATAAATATAACAAGGGAGCTATTCTTAAAAAATACATCATAATAGTGTTTTAAGTAAAAAAAAAACAAGCTATTTGCTTAGGTAAACAAACAAAGGAAAAAAAATGTGTTTCTTGTTCTTTGTATGAAATACGTGGGATTATGCATAAAATATCCATTTTATTTTATTCGACGACCTGTGTACTAAATACTCATTACTCTGGTTGTTATTTTTTTCGTCGATATAAATCACAAAAACCTTGAACTAAACATGTGACCTCATGTCCTTACGTGCAATTTAAAAACTAAATATATGTAAGTTTGAAGGAAATACGTTAGTATTTATATTTAAGTAGATAAGTATTCCCGATAAGCACTTAATGTATTTTTCAATCTAAAATTCTTCTAAATTTGTCTAGATCAAATTTTTGTGTGGGTATTATTTTGGATAGCAATAAACGAGGTAATAAATTGCTGCCAGCTGAACTAAACTGACTCAAAACTTTGTAAAATTAATACAAAAAAACGGGGGGAGCGGGGTGGGAGTTGGCCGGAGATTAGCCCCACCACTCAATATTGTTACGGGCCGCCACTGCAATTGATGTCTCACATTTGTGCATATGTCTCATATTTTCCCTAAATCATAGGTAAAAATGAGACAAGTTTTTTTTTTCTTTCAGCCTTGTGTAGGGTTGCATTTATTGAACTATTTAATAACTTTATTGTGTCCGCCCTGTTGCATGATAAAAGTAATAATTATACAAATAAAATTATTTGTGATTAATTTTGAATGTTAATACTTGAATGAATTCATTCATTATTTTATAACCGCTTGCGCCGTTTGGCGATATTAAAAAACGGTGTTTATTTTAGAAAAAAAAAAATAAAATAAAAAGACTGATGAATTTTTCTTTCAGAATAGTCACGAATATCTTAAATCTCTAATACGTAACAATTTTCTGGAATTTTTTGTTGAATCATGTCATTTTTTTTAACTTTCTAAAATACGAATAGCTTCTATATAGGGAAAAAAGACAGTTTTATCACATTTTAAACTTCAAATGATTAATTAATTTTATATTTATTCCAATTTCTTGGATAACATTAATTTATTAACACATATACTATGGTTTTTTCTACAACATATATTTATTTGAATTATGCAAACATTCACAAGTATTTGAGGCCAATAGCGCAGTCGCATCCTACAGCCACGGACTGTATAATTTTCTCCCAATGATGTTGGTTGCTCTTTCTTCGGAACATAGGAACTCGAGTATACTTTGTTTGGCAACTGATCCTCTCATGAGGATGGTGGAAAACGACACAATACTATGAAAAATTGATTTACTTTTATTTACCTACTTTTTATTTTATTAATGTTAAATATACCTCTGAATGAGTTGTTTTGTACTGGAATGGTCGGTCGGTTGTTTCTTTACACGTTAAATTTTTGTAATGACTCAAACTATACTCATATCCATCAGTTTCCAAGGGGATGTGCTTCGTCTCGACTTTGCAAACTTTGTGTGGCTAAAATCATAAGTACTTATTGTAAATGGAGTAACCCCAAATAATTATATAAATTAGCAAATAGCACTTTTAATATATTAATATTTCAATATTTTTTTTTATTATTGCCACAGCAATTTATTTCTTGCCCGCTCCCTCTCCCTTCTCTTTCTTTGTAGTGCCAAATAGCCAATTTTGAGACAAAACCCTAATGTGCTCAAAATCGACTATGCGAGCCATGAACTCCATGTCTAGGTTGCTGAAAAAATTAAAACTATTTTAAACATTCCGATACTTCATAAAGGGGTGATTATGCAGAAGTGCATTTTTTGAATTTTGGGGTTAGAGGTTAAGGTACTTTTTTCAAATTCGGTTTTAAATAGCTTGGAAATAGTTGGATCGGAAGATATCATAAATTGCTTGAATGATATGGTTTCAGTTCAATCAACTTCTTGGGCCCTTTCAGATACACCGTCCTTGGGAAAACAGCAAATTCAATCACGCCGAGTCCATGAAAACAAATTTAAATTAAATATACAGGGTATGTCAAAAGGTATAGTGCGTACCCATCGGTTTTTTTTTTGTTAATAGCTTTTATAAAATTTTAATAACGCAGAAAGTTTGAGCATCTTTTCCAAACCACGAATGTGTAAATGATATAAAAGAAAAAAAATAAATAAATAAGTAAATAAAAAAGAGTTTATATTTAGGTTCGGCAAATGAAACGCCCTTTCAATATAATTATTTTGAACACATCTTTTTGTTTTATATAAAGATTGCGTTTTGTAATATAATCTGTTTAATTGTATATAATTTGTCTTCTTTGTTACACATGAAAAGCATTTTTTTAATTAAACAAATTTCTAAAAAATAGAAAATGTATTTAGTTATAAAATTATCTTATAGAGCGTGGAGAAATATTGTATGTCTGTTTTATCATTAACTGCATTTTTATGATTATAAGTTTGAATTATATCGAGTATATTTCGTATTTGTAAATGTAACTTGAAAAAAAAAGGCTTTAAAAATAAAGCGAAAATTTCGTTATACATTTCTATTTTATTTTTATTTTATTACTACCTGAAAGACTAAAAAAAAAGACAAGAAGCAAAAATCAAAATATATACATTAGTCAAGAAAAGAAGATTTTTTTTAACATTTATATATATTTCTGTAAGTCAAATTGTATTGTCCTTATAACAATACCCCCACGCATGTACATCTCACTGGATGGAGCCTCTTGATGTGACGTTTTATAGAGACCTTAAGGGTGCTGTTTATAGGGAGTGTGACCTAACTATATTACAAAACAAACGAATTACTTCAAATGAATTGGCTGAAATATTTTACTAAGTTTACAAAAAGGTGGCCGCCGGAAAAAAAAATCCAGCTTCTGGTCTGCTAGAATTCTTTGATTCTGATTGGTTCAGAAACACCGTTTTTACCATTGTCAAATATTATTCACGATAGATAGAAACTTCAGATAAAATATTCAAACAAAAGTAATAAATCATGCACTCCACACAGAATAAATTATAAAAATGCCTTCCTTCTACCTGCTTCTCTTCTGCCGAAGTCACACTTAACTACATAGCATTCCAGATCGTATCTGCAACTCTTGCAACCCCAACATCTAGAATCTAGAGTTAACAAGAGGAAATGGATGACAAAACGCTTTCACAAAAAACCAAGTATTACCAGAAACTGGAAAACCAAAAAAGAAAACTAAAACACAAAGTTCAGAAAAACAGAGAAATACCTGACACAGGCATTGTGCCATGGAATTTTTTGTACATACATATGACTCATCGGATAGTTGCATATACTGTGAAGTTGTGGACATGGCAGAGCACACTATCTTTGACTGCCCTAGATGACACGACCATCGTATAGAGACTTCGATGTTAAAGTGAACAATTTAATTAATATCATGATCAACTCTAGGGAGATTTGGCAGGCATGTTAACTCAGATCATGAAAACAATGGAAGTGGAAGAGCAAGTTTTGATATAATAATCGAAAGCGAAATGATACTATGATGCAGAAGCAACTTAGCGGTTCCAGCAGCGCAGCTAGGAAAAGAAACAGACGAAAGTTTTTAGTGGATAGTCATCTTTTGAAGTTCAAGACTGACCATGTGTGATCCTGCATGGTTGCGTATAAAGTACTTTAAAGTAAAAAAATGTTATAACAACACATACAATTCTTAGTTCCACGATGCAAAAAAAAATTGTTTTCTCTTTGTATATATTGCGTATGCCTACCGTTGTAACTCATAGAAATAAACGATCTCATAAGAAATAAGCGTGCAGAAGTGGTATTGGCGGATTGGAGCAATAAGAATCAGATAAACGCACTTCTTCGACCTAAGAACATGTGCAACGAAATACATTAGCGTACCGATAAAGTTACTATTTTACATCGAACTGAATAATAACCCACGTGCCTTTCCTCACATAGAGCCCATATATGAACTGAAAGTAAACAAAAGAGTTTTTTGTCCAAAACCTGAACAGTGTTCTCTCCTGGTTATGAATGTTATTTTGCGCAAATATAATTACTGCTCCGCTGCGTAATACTATCACCCACCTAGTGCGAAAACTGTATAAAAAACATATTTGAAAAAAAAAAAGTAATATCTGGGAAACTAAATCTACCAGAACTTTTTGTAAAATAAGTTAGGTACCCAAAACATCGTGGTATTGATCTGCAAAATTTTGTGAAAATCTGAAATCAGCATTCGAATTATTTGGAAAATGACTTAGTAACATACAATTACTCAATTTTTCCTACACTTAATAGCCCGGCTTTAATTGTTTCAGCTTTCCTTGAGAAGACCCATGTTATACTTACTATTGCTCTAGCTCCTGGATAAAGTAAACTTCTTTCCTCGATTTCTTCCAATTCACTACTCATCCCTTCCTCTTGTAACAGCTCGTCTGTTTCATAATCTTCGTCTGAATAAGTTTCACTGTCTTCAGATTGAATCATATTTTCAAAAACTGCCCATAGCGCAGGCCTTTCATCAGCTGCACCAGGGGAATTATATTGTGCACTTTCTTCCGTGCATAATAAAATGACTAGAAGTAGCCAGATCGAAAAAAATAGGCGGTTCTAAAATTGCCAAAAAGCCAAACTACAAGGTTAAATCCAAACACATGAACACTGCTTACCATATTATACGGAAGCGTACTACAGCCAACACTAGCTGAAAATAATTGTGATTAATCCCTAAGTGCAACCCTATTTATGCAAATTTTGAAAAACGATGTCATAGATGACACTCATCATAATTAATTAAATTGTTCTATTGAATATTGTCGGCCAGATCTACACTTTCAGTAAGATGATATTTGAATACAAACGTAAAGTTATGCGACTGATTGTATATTTACACACAAATTGTGGATTTAATCGAATACTCCAATAACTTCTGTTATTTTGTTAATTACATAGGTTTAATTAAAAACGATATCGTTTGTTTGTGAATAAAACAACCGTACATCACGGAAACGTTTCGATTGCACATGATAAGTAAATCTTGATTAAACATTGTCCTGATGCACCACTATTTTCGTTAAAGCTTCTATTTGTGTTGCCTTATTTCGTAATAAAGAAATATAATTAATGACTATGCAGTTGTATTACCTGTATAATTAATTTCATGTTTATTAAACTGAAGCACGAAGTTAGTATTTTTAAATCGTAGGAATATTTTTTAGGTCAGCAATTTTTACAAAATTGACATGCAGTACAATAATACTTAGTAATAATTTACTTTACAGAAAACGCTCTAGTAATGTCCTTCGTCTATTAACCCACAAATCCAATTCCAAGGTCTAAAAGCACAATGGAAACTTGTGTAATTAACAGTAACAAAAGGTGCATATTATCAACATTATAACAAAAAATCCAAAAAAAATATTATATCAGAACAGAATCAATTATCCCACTGTATTATACCACGCGATAACTAACATTTCAGAGAAAAAAAAGACAAAAAAGAATTATAAACTTCTATATGAAGAGAACATATTGTAAAAGAAGTCAAGAAATTACACATAGGTAATATCACATATATTGACGATAAATTAACCAAAAAACTAACAGACATTGTGCAACACAATCGAAATATAATATCATTAAAACAATGAACCGATTGTCCATGGATAAATGTAGCTCTAACAAAAGAAATAAGAAACACAAATACATTATGGAAGCAGCACAAAACCAATAAAGCAAATAGAAACAATCAAAATGTTGTTACAAACACATTAAAGCTCATTAAAAGAGCCAAAAAATGTACTATCAAACACTACTGGAAAAAAGTCTATCTGACCTTTAAAGAAACATTAACCAATAAACAAATCAACAAAAAAGAAGGAACATAACAAATACAGAAATGATGAAGAAGGAAACTTAACAAAAACCACCAAAGAAGCAGCAAGTGAAATCAATACTTTATGACAGTGTAGGGATAATAATTGACGAAGAAAGAAATGGAAAATAACAAAATACTTTCAAGAAGGACAACTTCAAAATGTAATTAATTAACAATAATCTAAAAACAGAAAAATACATAAACATATACAAAAAGAAAGGAAAATATATGTATAATTGGTTTTAATATAATGAGATGATGAAAAAAAATATGTTAAGACTGTCTGATAACTGCAGAAATAGTCACATATGATGGGCTTTAGATTTTTCAATATTACAAATAGAGTTTGTAGAAGCAAATATTTAAAGCGAAAACTGACCATTTGAAATCTCTATAAATATTCTCGTTTTTCACTGAATTATATAACCTTTAGCTTCAAATTATTGCACGGTTATAGCTAAACTCTGTGTCTGTTTTGTATATTAAAATGATTTCCCAGTGAAATAATGTTAACATTTTTGATTGAATTATTTGATTGATCTGAAAAAGGTCACTTGTGGCTAAAAAGTAGTATGGGCACCTATAGCAAAAAAAATAAAAATAAAAACAAATGTGGTTCATATATAAGGCATAAAACAAAAAGAAACCAAAAATGTGGCGCAAATTTTAAAGTCATTTCAATGATATCTAGGAACTTTTGATCGAAACGATAGTCATTTAAGTAAATTATCAGACTTATCTAGAAAGACGAATCACGTAGAAAGATAAGCGTTATGTAACGCATAAAGAATAAATATATTCAATAAATGAATGTAATCAAGTTTTACAATTTTATTAAATTCAACCAACTTGCAAATCACGTTATAAAAAGCGACCGTACATGTATTAAAGGATATAAATAAAACAAACATTAGGGACACAAAAAAAAGTGGTTAATCTGAAGGATGTTGTTGTTTATCATTAGATAAACACCCTAAATCAGGAGGAAAAGTAATTAGTTTTATTCTCATATCTGGCCCGACATCCAGTCTGTTTCTATATATATTTAATTTTGAGGAAAACTAGTGTAGAAAATTTAGTTTCAAACAAATAAGTTGTTACGAATGGCATTAAAACTCAGACCGCTTTGTCAGATAAATTTGGATACTCTTCTCTGCAATTCAGCTAAAAATTGATCAGGGAGACATTTCCAAATTTTTCTTATGCCATGTACCAATATTTTTAGTTCAAGATTAAAATTTACTTAATAAGTTTCTAAAATGGTTTTTTATTCAAATTGCCAAAAAAAGTGCAATATGACCATATGCCATACCATATATCCTAACTTATTTGAACACTATAAAAACATTAAAAAGCTTCATCAAAACTTGGTATTTGAAACAAAATAGTAATTCTATTCGCAAACAATATTTAGTTCTAAAAATCCCAGTAGAAAGACGTGATGATCCGTTATTTCAGACACAAGAAATAGTGAAAGTACGTCAAAATATTAATCTAATAGAAAATGAGACTGAATTTAATAATAATATTGGTATCGACAAACAAATTAATAAATATTTTGTAGAGAAACCTGAGCGTTTATCGTTTTAGCGAAGTTGAATTTTTACAAGTAGTAAAGTAGTTGCTTCTTGAGCACTATATCTACTCCGTTGAGGAATTTATTTCTTTAATGTCAAATGTGTAGTTGTTTAAATTTTATATTTATTGTGTTATTGTACCTTGTGAACATTGATAAATGTATCTTCAGCACTGTGTATTGGCATACACACTAAAAGCTCTATCTATCTAGCCATCTATATATCACGTAGAGAAAGTATTAGTTTGCCGTGAATCCCAAGCAAAAATTACCACAAATGGATGTACGAATATTAACGTAAAGCTAATCGTATTAAAGCACGTGTCAGATTAAACCAATTTTATTACAAACGATATGAAAAACACCTAATCTTTATAATTAGTATACATAGGTAAATCCTAAGGAACAAGCGCAACCCACAGTGATATTCACAACACTATGTAGTTCCCAAAAGCGTGACATATTTCTTCTTCTGAACAAAGGAACTTCTCGATATTTGGCTTTACAACTGACATGAGAATGAGCATGGTGAAAGATGTAACAATACTAAAAATGAAACATCTTTAAAAAAACGTTGATTTCATTTTTATTATATCTTACCTGATCTTCATGTGGCGGGTTAATGTTAAAAGGATCGTCATCTGTTTCTACACACGTTAAGTTTTCATATTTCGGTCTGTACTCAAAACCATCTTCTCTGTAGTGAATGGGATGTTTGATGATTTTACATTTTTTGTGGGGCTAATGAACAACAGAATTATAATTAGTATTAATACTACATGAAGTGTTGATATTCTTTGGTAAAAAAATGTTTACTTGCTATTTTACCATTCCCGAAACTGAAAGAAATATAAGAAATGGGGATAAGAACTCCTTAATATGCATTACGGGATGCATTAACAGAATATTTTTCTTCAAAAGATAAACATGTTCTGTTTTTTTCCGGCATTTCGGATTTTATTGTGGCATTATTGTGAATTACAGTTGCACATAAGAAAATATTCTTGCTTAGAATTATGAGGTAAGAAAACAAAAATCAGAAACATGCAATATTGTCAATAAAAGAGAAGGTTTAGATAATACTGCGAAATTATATAATTACAATACCAAAATGTTAGAAACTATATAATTGCCTTTTCCTTTGTTAAAATATTACCTACTTGTTCTAAGTTTGTTTCACAAAATAACAAATTGAAAATTTGATAAATTTGAGCTTACACCATGAATTCGTTACCTCTTCATAATACTATTGAATCCACAAATACTTAAATAAGTACTCAACAAGTAAACTAACAACAAACATGGAGGTTAAGATCTAATATGATGTACTGGACATCAGCGTCGGCCGGTGCATGACTCATTGAGGAGGCTGTGACATGATGACATGATCGAAGTTTGTCGTATAATATCATGTGAAAGATACTATGTTACGAAGGCAGTTGCGAAGTTATACGAAGATATTCGATCTGCAGAATAATCGCCTCGATGACGCCTGCACGAGCCGCACCTGCTGGACATACATCACGCTGGTCAGACCCATAATCACTTATACATCTCTGGTATGGTGGACAAAGGTGTAGAAGCAAACTGCTATAAGTGAACTTATTTTACAGCGTATACAAAAAAAGCAGACATCCATATTATGCTGCAATGTAGCACTTCTTGTAACTCCAATAAATATGATTGCGAAATGAATAACATGTGCGCTGACCATATTATTTACTGTAACTTTCCATGCATGTGCAGTGTAAATGAAAAGGCTTTCCCAGAATCTACACTATTTATTGGTTTGTTACTATCATTTGTGAAACACTACAATGCGTAGAAATTCCCACAATGCTACGTTGGAATTCTTTAACAATTGCAGCTTTTTTTTCAAATAACTACCACTGACAGAGAAGATTGCATAATGCCCTAAATTACTGTGGATGAACTAATAAGTGTGGAGGACTTGAATGAAGTAGTGCAAAAGAACCGTTCAGTAAAAGTTACGGTTCTGGGTTACATTCCAGAAGGTTTGAGAAGAGCCGAGGTTACCTTCATATCAAAAGCTGGGAAAAAAAGACACTCCATCCTAATTTCCACAGGCCTATCACTCACATCATTCTTTTTGAAAACAATAGGAAAAGCTGTAGATAATTATGTCAGAACAGATATGTTGGAGCCGGTGCCGTTGCATTCCTGTCAGTACGCCTATCAAATAGACAAATCCAATGATACTGCATTAGTGAAGCTGAAAGATCGAATCAAAAATTGCACTGACGAATAAAATAACCGTAATGTGCGATTTTGTAGCATAGAGTTGACAACGTTCCACATGAGTTTCTCAGGAAAGTATAAGCCAACACAGGATAGCTTCCGTGACCTCCATATGGATGTCGCAGCTGTTTTCTACTAGGTCGGTAGAGGCGGAGGTGAGACATAAGACCAGTCGGGTTAGTAGGCCCAGAGGATGCCCGCATGGGAGAGTTACATCCCCATTTATGTGAAGCCAAATAGATGATGTGCAGAAACATTGCAGAAAAGAACTAGGGGTGTAATGCAGAAATACGACTTTGGATGTACATCTACAGCGAGAGTGAGACTGATCCAGTAGCTTGGAACAAAAGAACTAATTTGGCCACGACGCGAATTAACTTCCCTAAAGTGCAAAGATTGGTATGCATATATACCCGGAAAAACCAATTTGTTCAGGACAACATAATAATTTCAAATAAATTTTATCATGAAAGTTTAGTTAATCCAACCAAATATTTCGCTATTTCAAATAAATGAAGGGTTAAATGAACAAATAATTTAGTTGAATTAACTAAATATAACTCAATATTTAGTTAACTTAAACAAAATTTGGTATTATCAAATAAATCGGTTTTTCAGTGTACGTATAACTCTGGCTATGAGAACATTGAGAACCTGCCCATTAGCAGTTTTACGTATTGGATCGTAGAAAGTTTGAGAACCTTTTGAAATCAACCTGAGATGTATCTAACGCAGTTTATCCCCTACCGTATACTTGGTAGACATTTAAAATTAAAAGAGGCTTAGGAGAAAAGTGCCTTTCTTTTTCAAAATAGAGGTAAATGTTGTAAGGAAAATGGTTATCAGGATTAAGAGGTATATCACAGCATTTTATGGTAAAAAAATGCCTTTCACTCTTTGTTCATTCCATATTTACAACATCCAACCTGCTTACAGGTGGGCATACGATCATAACCGATTTTAATTAAGCCGGAGAAGCAATCGGTGAATCAGTTTCTAATATTTGGTGATTTCCGGAAAATTACCATTGCACTCGGTTAGGAAAGTAGCCAGAGATCAAAGAACAGGTACTGAACTCTATCGAAATTCTACGCAACTACAAAAAAAACAGTTTTGCATCCACTCACGGACGGCATTATCTTACCGTGTTAATGAAAAGGCTCTCCAATGGCTCTGATATGAATAGAAGTGATACAGCTATATATAGTATAAGATCCCTATACTAAAATTAAATTCTAGGTACTATTTTCGATTGTGGTTAACAGCTCTGGAAATTCAAATGAAATAACCGATTTAAATATAGACTCTAGTGATAATAAATAAAATCTGAGTTTGCATTGAATTTTTATACATTATTTTCCGCAAAAAGGAACATGTGATATATTAACAAGAAATTGGCTACCCTAATTCTAACCCTGGTGTGATATGCAATTTGTTGTCAATATATATTTGTTAAAGAACATGCATAAAAGCAATAAAATGGTGTACCTGTAACCATTTATTATGTGTTTTTAACGATTATTTCTCGAATTAAAATTACTAATAACTTAAATGTTTGAACGTTGAACTGACATTTGATGTTTTTGATTATTGACAGAAACGTCACTTTCCACCTAAGAGATGGAAGTGATCACTTTCAACCCAAGAGAAACGTTCTATCTATCCGCATCGTACGCATCGCACTTTCGGTAATGCCGACAGAAATTCGGATAGACGAATTAAAATCCGATACGTCCGTATGCTGGCGATGATGTCATTCAAAATCCCGCCAAGTACACATGCTTCTTCGGCATTTGCATTTAGTATTTCAAGCAGTTATTGCCATGGACGTTGCTCGCTTCAATGCAATTACGCAAGAGTATGAACAATTATATAATTTAAGACATCCACAGTGCTTACATCAGCAACGAATTGCTTTCCATGGCCTCTTCCTAAATATTACAATAAAAATAATGGTGTATTTTGTCTTGTTAAATGTTGTCTCAAAATATCTAGTAAAGTTGTAAACATACCGCGAGCCATATGAAAATATTGATAGGATTTTATCTTATCATCTTCTATCAAATCCGGGGAATGATGTATGGTATTCTCCATACTTTAACCTTTTCTTGTTAATGTTGTGTATCCAATATCTTCGCTTTCTTTTCTTTTCTGCTTATTTTACTTTGCTCCTTCCTCTGCCAGAAAACTAGTAATAACAATAACTTTACCCTGTAACTAGGTCAAAACTAGTTAGAGACTGCAAACAATCCCTCAATGCACTGGCACGAGACTACACGGTGTCTCTGATTTAGGTACCGGGACATGAGGATACAAAGGGCAATGTAATAGCCGACGAACTAGCCAAGGAGAACTCTAAGAGACACTTCATGGATCCAGAGCCCGTATGTGGGATTACTAAGGATTCCGCAAGAAGGGAGATCTGGACCTGGTTAGATAAGAAACTACAAAGAAGTGGAGGTTGACTGAAGGTCAACTCCATACCAAAGCGCTGATAGGGGATGGAGATGTTAGCGTCTCTGATAACCATTACTGGGTTGGTAACTGGACACTGTCCGCTGAAAACGCATCTATACAAACACAGGTCGAGTAAGCGAACCGTGGTGCAAAAGATGCAAATTACATGAGGAAACAAGTTTACATGTAATCTGCATATGTGAGGAATTGAAGGTACTCAGGCAGAAATATTTCGGGAGAGATCTATTGTAGCCCTCGAAGGTTCTCAAGTTCCCACTGGGCAAGATACTAGGCTTTATAGAGAACACCAAGCTGCTTAAGTGGAAATAAGAGACTTAATAGGGATGGTACAATGAGTACCTAGCTCAGGTGCCCACCCTAATTCAATGAATGAATGAAATGAATGAACAATAACTTCATCTTCGCTAATCATGTTACCACTTACAAATGCTTATCTGTGACAGTTATACGGAACTAAATAACAGTATTAGTGAGTAAAAATTGAAAAAAATGCCTTCGGATATCCGTATACTGCGAAAGCAGTGGACGCAGTATATCAAATAAATCCGATTCGTACGATGCGTGCCGTCCGTACGATACTTAATAGTGAACGCCTACCTTTAACCTTACTATTTCGCAGACTATTCTTTTCTTTATTAAGTAATTTATTTTCATATTTAATTAACGATAATTTCTTTCATTTGCTTTGTATTAAAAAAATGTATATTCACTTTGTATGTCATATGTAATATATGTAAATAATCTATCTTACGTACCACAGATCTTCTGGCAGGATAGTCTACGCTCCTTTCGAAAAAATCGGATTGATCATCTGGCAGATCATCTAATACATATTCATCGTCAACGCTCTCATGAACTTCTTGATTGTCAGGTAAAGCTTCTAACATTTTCCACAAAGAAAACTGTTCATCGTCCGCGTCATACCAATTTGGCTGACTGCTATATCCTTGGGTATAAGTAAATTGAATAAGGGAGAGGGTAGCGAGAAATGCTACGGAGTATAGCTAAAATAAAAAATAATAATTATTGCTATACATTTGCGTGTAAGAAAACAATAAGCAAGATTTTAATAAAGGAAAACTAACTTTTACTAACATTTCTGTATCTTTTCCTCCCAAAATTGATTATTAATTTCTAGGCGAATAAGGCCTAGCGCACACGGGTCGATTACCACTCGAAGCGATTCTCTCACCTTCCGGCTTCCTACGCAAAGTGATACGAATCGCATGTGACGACCGCAGTCAAACCCGTTAAATTATTATCATTATTTTTATTATATTATAGGTAGTATCACTATTGTTATTATTAAGTGAAAACTATACATAAAATATTATTCTGGTTGTACCGCAAAAAAGAACAAATCCCCCAAAACTCTTGAATACCCTTGAAAAATTTAACATTAAATTCGTTTGTGGAAAACCCCCAGAGCTATACAATTATAGCATCCGCGAATATTCAAGGTAAGATTGTGCAGAAAAAGCGTGGAATGAAGTCGCTAAAGAAGTAAATTTTTCAGGTAAGAAATAAATCTATTTCACTTCTTATGTTTCTTTTTCTTTATCTTTATATAAAAACAGCAACTGATATGTAGTGACGTGTCATTTTGTTTCAAACCTTTGTCAAGTTATTACAAAATAATTTTGTTTTTTCGTTTTTGTTCTATATTTTATTTTATTTTTATGAATTTTAAAAACCTTTTATAATCCGAATATATGGAAAACACCGACGTAAATTGGTGTATAATTGACCCTTTCTGATCTCAAGACGCAAGCCGACTGGCGAAAAAATCGTGCCGTGTACGGCGGTACAACTTTTGAGTCGCATAGTTCGTACATACATTGCTTTGCGTTCGAGTCGCATCCGCTACGAGTAGCAATCGACCCGTGTGCGCTGGGCCTAAAAGTATAATAAAATGCACTTATTGCTTTATTTATTTATACGGTGACCGACATAAATATTGGGGATTACATGGGAATTTTTTTTATTATTAAAATATTCTTTTTTGGGGATAGGTTGTATATGACTAGCGACCCTCAAATTTATTTTTATACACGTCACATTACCACTAGTGTGACGGTGAATTTAGAAATATGCCATGAATCTGCAAAAAGTGAGGTTAGATGATATGATATCCAAAAAAGTTAATTTGAAAAAGCTGCTTAGAGTTTAATTCTGAGGCCGATTGTAAATTTTTGTAGACATATTTTAAAAAAATAAAAATTACAACTTTTCCAAATATTGTTTAATTGAATTACATATTCCCATTTTTCGTTTTTAGCAGCTCGACTATTGCATTAATATTGCTAAATTTCGTTGATGCTCAAAGAATTTTGTCAATTTTCTTCCAGTTTGGCTGCGTGTGAGTTCATGAAATAAAAAATAAAAACTACTAGATTGGTCATCACTCACAATCTCAGATTTATTCAATATTAATAAATTATAGCGACTAGTTTCGGGAATAGACTGCCATCCTCTGACTTTTCCTTTGCAACTTACATTATCTCTAGCCCGTATTTTTCAGGGCATCATGCAACTTCGTTTCTTGCGGTGTCAAAGGAATAATTGCGATATTCACGATTTGAAATGTTGCAAGTAGCATGTTCAACACATTAGCTACATTTATAACTGCCATCGTACCAAACTATACTGATCTACATTGCACGAAAAACAACTTCTAATACTCTTATTTCGAATATCTTATACACCTAATCTCAAGTGGCTGACGTGACTTGCTCCATATACTTGTTTAAATAATTATTACCGTAATTTACTTTTATTTTATTTATTTCTATCTACATATTATCAAATTCATTATCAATTATATAATTTCTGTATTTCTACGGAACGTTATTGAAATTGAAAAATTACATTATTGTGCGATTTATTTATTATATAAATGACTGACTGTAAACACTTCATGCTGTTAGTCACGTAGGTAGGTACACAAAAATAAATTGAATATCTATTATTAATTATTTATTATTAGTTTTTTAAATTTATTATACACCATCATTTTCTACACAAATACGACCCATTTTTGGTAAATAAAAAAAAATAAGTTATAAAAAAATTGGAGGTATAGGGGGCTCGGTCCCCCGTGGTTAACTTTTTGCGAAGATAGATGGCGTCGTTCAATATAGACAAATATTAAAAGATCTTTAAATTATGTTTAAAGAATCTTTTAATATTTGTCATAATTTCGCAGATACATATTAATAAAATTTGAAAAATTGCTCAAACGTTGGAGAGGGGTGGGTCCCAAAATCGGGCGATTGGGTCGCTACAAAAAAGTACGCACTTCTTATTTTAAGGTACTCTTTCTGTTTGTGAAGTTTCATCGAAATCGGAATTTGTGAATTTGCCGGTGTTCGCTTTAAGAAATGAAACTCTAAAAATATATACTTGTTGGGCACACATATAGTTCTGTTTCTTAAGTAAAGTAGGCTTTGAAATTAGGAACAACAAAATAATGTAGTGTGTCGTGATACAGTACACAAAATATTAATACCTAGTATAAAATCTTTGACCTTTAAGTCATTTTTTTACGTTTGTGTTCGTATTGTTTTTTAGACTTAGACATGCATTTCCCCCAAAAGTTAGTATATTTTAATAATGAAAAAAATCTCATATATTTATGCCAGGCACTGTATAATCGATAAATTAAGGAATTTATGAGAAAGTATGTACATTTTCTTATTTAATAAAATATGAATAGGTGTAAAACTTTGAGTGGATAAAAGGAAAAGATTTTTTTGTTTAAGGTTATTATAAGTGTGGAAACAACAAAGGTATCTCACTTCTAAGCGTCATAATGAATATGGTAGCAAAAATCATTAGAAATAGACTGATTAAGTAGCTGTAAGTACTGAGCTTAAGTATAGGATTATATTAGAGAGGATTTAAAAGCGGAAGATCAACGACAGACCAGATCTTCACATTAAATATTGTACTAAATCAAAGCTACGAACAAAATTTGAGTTTGCATATCCTCTCGATTGACATAATGGGGGTGTACGACACAGTAGATATAAGGAAACTGTATGAATCAGAACAAAAGATAAACTTCTCAGGGTACTTGATCAAGCTAAAAAGAATGACACTGATGGATCCACATAATAAAATAGTAACAGAAGGAAAATTATTGCACAGTTTCGGGGGAAAGACCGGAATCAGAAAAAGAAGATCCATGCTTTATTAACGGTGCTATTTAATCTAGTACTAGAAGCAGTATTTAAAGACAGTGAAATACAAACACAAGGGATCACATATCAACAATGGTAAGTAATTGTCTATGCAGACGATGTAGCATTATTGACAAGATCAAAAAAAAAAAAATTAAAACGTGTTTAATAAAATGGAAAAGGTTGTATGGGTCAAAATTAATGAAAATAAAACAATAGTACAGTATATACTAAATTCGACACGGACTTAATAATTTGCAATTTTGAAAAAATAAGTCACTGAATACTTAGACGTAACGATTAACAATAGTAATAAAGAAGGTAGAGAAATAGAAAAGAAATGGAAAAAAGGAAGCAAACCAATAGGGTCAATGAAGAAAATATTTAATAAAACGCACAGAATTGCGATTCTGATCAGTCTTCAGGCTTAATGTCAACTTGAGAAACATCGATACGAATGACGTCATAAAATAAAACTTACATACATATTAAAGTTTATGCTCAAATTTTAAAAAGACGTTTCCAGTTCTTTGAATTTTAAAACAATATAAAAATATTACTGTTAAGTGGATTTGAATAAAATGTAAAATGTTTTATTTTAAACTTTAAAATGTCGTACATCGAATTACAACTATCTCTCTCTAAAATTTGAACATAGCCTGTAATATGTGATAAGCTGATAAGTTTTAATTCATGACGTCGTTTGTATCGGTGTTTCCTAGATTGACATTAAGGCTGAAGATGGCCTTTTATATAGATAGAGAGATGTATATACAGGTTTCTCACGATAGCCGTTCGTTAGAAGTTCCCGTGGTTAGAAGAAACTTTGTGTTCTGAATTTTTGGACTTCAGGGTTAGTCAAGATGCTCTCTCAATTTAAAATATTTTCAAGGTCGTACCACTACACGGTTATACCGGAAGTCGTCAATTACTCAATTATTTCAAATAGAACACCCGGTATATTGTCTCATTTTTGGATTCCTAAGAAAATCTAATGATGTATTCCTTTTGATTTTTCTATACCTATTTTCATTTGTTTCTGAGATATCTCGATTATTTTGAAAATTTTGAAATATGTAGCATTATTTTCAATACTTCGCTTTTCACCCATTTTCGACTGGTGGTAAGAGCCTCTAATCTCTTTTTCTATCTAGTGGATAAAAGCATAAGAATGATACTTTTTAAATCCACATTCACAATTTATTTATCGCATACAGGTGTCAAAAATTTGATGACCAATTACATCATCTTCAAAGTTGAAAAAAATGGTTTTTTCAAATGTGACAGCCTGTATATGACTACATGGTCCGATGCAGAATTTAGTTCTGCATCGATTCGCTATGCCTTTCCCTATACCTATTTCCAACGGTTTTCTTGTTATTCCATATTTTCTATCGAAAACCAATGAAACACCAAAAGTCCTATCTAGTAAGCATTGATTTTGACAGGAATTGCAACAATGTTGATTTTGTGAAAGCAGTTTAAGCCCACATATTCGTGAGGTATCTACTTACAGTTCTAGTGATTTTGTTGGCCTTCTCAAGTGCAGTTTATAATGGAGAATATAGAAGAATATTCCAATAATGATTTGTTAAATTTGTTTTGTACACATAGTTGAAGTGGACAATTGTCAGACGAACATGCATATTATTTAATGAACGATATTCGGACTTAAAAACACGGCTCCCGGAAAATTCGTAAGAACCGAAGCTTGGTTTATGGCAACTGCAAGTGTAAGGGCAACTCGAAATTACGCAAAGCCCTTAATAGATAACGAGGTGAATGTTTTGGCTTATTTTCAAACTTATTTAGGGAGTTCAACTACAGCAGCGCTGGAATTGGGTAAGAATTTCAAGAGCATCAATCTACAGAATATTAAGAAGACATAAAATGCATCCTTTTTCTGAACTAACTGTGCACGGAATACGTGTTGGTGATGAGGCAAGACGAGTTGACTTTTGCGAGTTCATGTGCATAAAAATAACCGAAGATCGGATATTTTTTCGTAAGATTACACTGTTGAAAATATTATCGGTATTGGCGTTAATTTTGCGCTAGTCAAATATTTTACTGTTGATTTTTAGAAACTTTGCTAGACGAGTTGACTACGTGTGTTTAATAGAACAGAAATTACTAGAATTTCGTGTAAATTCTTTGTTCAGATACTATTTCTAGACATTCAGAAGCATCAACCAATCAAAATTTTTCCCTCGGATAGAAATATAGAAACCCCCATTTGCACGTGTATCTGTTTTCGCGTTTGTTTCTGCGTATTAACATATACAAACAAACCACCAAACATGTACTGACCTGCAAGTGTAACCTTGTGTTATTAAACGTTAATTCCAGTGCGCATAAAAAAATTCAACATCTTAAATATGTATTGGGAACATCTATTTACGTAATTAGTTCAGATTTGAGTCAAATAGCATAAACATTGGCTTAATTTTATAATGGTTCTCAAAAATTCGTTTTAAAATTGGCACGTTTAGTTGAAACCAAAACTTTTTAATGAGTGGTTCTTCATATTTATAATTGAGAAAACGTCTTAAAGAGAGAATATTATAGCACTAAGAAATAAGAGTTGCATATTAAAAAGACGTCGTGTTTAGAAAACGGTGTTAAATCACCCAATAGATCGCATTCATTTCGTTAAACAGCTAGTAAATTTGTCTAGTCTAGATCAAATAAAATGTGACTAGAAGTATTTTATAATTCCACGTGTCAGTTGGACAAAATAACCCCTTAGCAATAGACAATACTTGACTACCTTTGCTCGTCAATTTTAAACTCGTATAGTTCTCGACAAAATAACACGAAAAGAGTGTGGACCTCTCCTGACTATTAAATTAGTCAAAAAAGTGTTAAAATTTTCAACAGTGTAGGTTTCAAGATTTTTATGTTTTTCATTCGCGTTCAAAATGTTCCCATTTTGTTTAGTGTTCTAATTTATGTTAATTTGTTGGAAATAGATATAGGGAAAGGCATAGCGAATCAATGCAGAATTAAATTCTGCATCCGATCTGAATGCGATAAATAAATTGTCAGTGTGGATTTAGAAAAGCACCATTCTTGTACTTTCATCCACCCTAGAAGCGCTTACCACCAGTCGGAAATGGGTAAAAGGCGCAGTATGGAAAATAAAGCTGCATATTTTAAATTCTCAAAATAATCCAGATATCATAATAAATGAAAATAGGTATAAGGAAACCAGTTGGAACGCATCACGAAATTTTCTTAGAAATCCAAAAATAAGATGATATACCTGGTGTTCCATTTGAAATAAGGGAATTAATGGCGATTTCCGGTATAACCGGAGCTGGCACGACCTTGAAAAAAAGAAAATCACTAGAAGAGTTTTGAAACAAGGAGAAGGAGGAAAACAATAGGCGTAAGCCGAAGAAGAAATTATTAGATGTAGTGACAACAGAGTTGAGAAGTCTGGGGGTAACGGATTAAACAGGTGTGACACAAAATACATAGACAACTCAATGGAGAAAAATTATGAATAAATGTAAAGAAGCATAGTGCAGAAGCATTTATAATAAATAAAGCCATAGTGTACACGTATAACAGAATAACAGAACCAAATCGAAGATAAGCACAAAAAAACCTACTTTCTCAAACGGCAATCTTTTATTATGACTTAATTCCTTCACAATTAAAAAAATAATTTCACTTACTATACGAAATGTTGCAGTCATGGTGAAGAGACAAAATAACAATTGGTCACGACACAGAATGCCCTTTGCTGTCATAAATTGGCTTTATATACCTACACCTATCAATTAATTGGACATAATAACACAACATGTTTCGATTATGGTATTAAGTAAAACCCCTAGGTTTAATTAAATCACGGGAACGAATCAAAAATTTCGTCAGCTTCTCGTTACCATTTCCAAGTAAATTTGCATATAGGTGGCATGCATATGTTTATTTAAAGCTAAGCACTGAGATTATAACATTTAATTATGCGGTTTCTATATTTGTCTGGAATTTTTTTCAGAATATATATCTACATGCTATACCAAATTGCCACTCTATCAAATATAAAAATACATCATTTCCATACATCGAAGAGACAAAGATAAGGGGAATATTTAACTTAGTAGTATGGGTCAATATACATAATTTAGACCTATTTTATCAGTAATAGGACATCATAAATTACTTCAACCAGTTAAAAAAGGGAAGGAAATTCTGTACTATCACAATATACTGATATTATGTATATACAACAATAAAAATTTGCCGATGATGATTGTGATTAGTGAAAATATTGTCTATATTTATACCCACAATAAAATATATATTTATATTAAGACAGAAATTAATTCTCACTTTAGATATTTCCTTTTCTAC
The DNA here is from genome assembly GCA_004143645.1 of Protaetia brevitarsis. Classification (NCBI taxonomy): domain Eukaryota; kingdom Metazoa; phylum Arthropoda; class Insecta; order Coleoptera; family Scarabaeidae; genus Protaetia; species Protaetia brevitarsis. The sequence continues at coordinate 24,447 of RXPK01004951.1, read as the reverse complement.
CTTTACTTAAATTTTAGTCTCACTTTTCCAGAATCATTTTATATCGTGAGTTCGAAGTGGTTACATTTGTTTTAAATAAGGTGTTGTTCGTTTAAACTTATGTGTTTTATTGTTTATTTAATGTGTGTTCTTTACAAGTTTTACATAAGTTCGACTATCTACTTTGCACTTTCCAATTTTATTTTAATTTTAAACTTTAACCATTCGTAACTGATTTTTAAATTGTAAGTATTTTTTTAAAACAAATTTTACCATTTTACTTTACTCCTTCATTTATAAAAAAAATCAATTTTATATAATACCATTTTGTTAATAATTGTTGGATACTCTTATTATATAATACTTTTTTAGCTGGCCTGAGGATGCTCGGATAGAGCGAAACCGGTCGTGTGATATTAAAGAATTTTGTGAGGATCTAGACCTTGTTTGATTTCTTTTTCCCTATATTAACAACTCACACAGAGTCAAATATGGATTTTATTAGTATTCTATCCAGCTATTCACGATTTTAAATTCAAAAGGCAACAGATGCTTAAAGGGATGTGATATAAAACTAATGTACCACATTCATTCATTCATTAAGTTGGGTTGGGCACCTAAAGTCCGGGCACTTGAGCTAGGTAATCATTGTACCATTCCTATTAAGTCTTATTTCCATTGCAGCAGCTTGATGTTCTCCATAAAGCCCAGTATATTGCTCAGTGGAAGCTTGAGAACCTTCGAGGACTCCAATAGATCTCTTCCGAAATATTTCTGCCTGAGTACTGTACCACATTAGACAACTAAGTGGAATAGTTTTTATGATTGTATTGTCATAATGACGAGGAAATAGTGATTTTCTACTGCGAGTGTGCCATCTTAAGGCACACTTATGGCACTTAGAACATATTTTTTTATGTGCTTCTATTAAAATGGTACTCTCTTCTTATATACTTGAATATTTCAAGTTCTACATTTTTACGATAACAAGAAGGACCTTAAATTAATTTTTGAAACTACAATATCAATTACAACAACAAAAATAAAGCAGGAACTAGGAATTTGAAAGGTGGTTATTTTGTGATTGAAATACGGAATACCCTAAGGAAACCCCCACTTACAAATGCCCATGCGTTTCGGCTCATTTCTAAGGAGCTAAATAGATCGCAGATATCCCGCAAAATTGAAATACAGCAGAAAATCGCTTTCTCTGAAAAACGTTTTACTGACACGTTTTTATCAAAAAATACCTAGAATCGGAGAAAAAGAATGTCTGTTTAAAATTATACCGTAAAGCATTAGTAGAAGGCTTAAGGCTAGTAACATTGAAGGGAGTGGAAATGGAGATGGTAGAGGAGGTAAAATATCTCAAGGTCACTTTGGACAGAAAGCTTATCTGGAATCATCATCTGGATAGAATTATCAAGAACGCGATGGCAGCATTAATACTAGCCAGCCACACATAATGGAAAAAGTAGAGACTAAAACAAGACATGCTATACACATATGTAGCACACCCGCAACAGCTGTGCAAGTACTTTTAGACTTGCCACCTCTGCAGCTAGTGATGCAAGGGAAGGCGAGGATGGGCACATTAAGCTGCAGAACGATAGTGATCATAAGGCAAGTTATAACGGAGCATACGAGAAGCGACATCCTGGAGAAGCGGATCGATCACATACCGATACGATATTGGTAAGAGTCCCTATACACCAGAAGACACTATCTGAATTGTTACGTTGACAGATCTAATATCAAGATTGCTAACGATCCCGAAGCAGGAATATCATGCTCTTGAAATGAGGATATAGTTACGAATTTGGAAGGTTTGCTTCATGTGCTTCAGATAAACGCATGCAATACGCCAAAAGAATGAATAAGAAATCGGTCCAAAATAGACGATTTCACATTATGTTTAACAGCCAAGTGACACTAAAAGCACTATCATGCTAAAAGATATGTTCTCCCCTGGCGATAGAACTGGCTAATAGGAACTGTGTCGGTCATCTGGCATTAGCAAATTGAAGACAATGAAAAGAGATTTCGTAGACGATGAAGGCGACTTCCATGTCCACCTTTCTCAGTTGTTCTAAAAGAAAAGAAAATAACAGCAGTATCTATTCTAATGTTTAACAATAACTTAATCCTAATTATTCTAACCAATAGTTTTTACATTAAAAATTATACTTTCAAATATTTATTTTATACGCCTAATGCTACTATCTCATAATTCAACAATTTAACACCAATTCAGACCACTAAAGAATATGATATATTCATTTACAATACAAAAAAAGTATTACCCTACTGACTATCTAAATATCATGCCGTAACCTCGATTTCGATATCGTATTGTGTTTTGCGATTCCGAACAACAGCCGTATCGTATCATGCAGCCCGTGTATGTACGGGATTACTACCAATAGTCCATTGCAGTTGGCCCGTATATACCGGGTGTCCAACCTAAGATGCAACGGTCCATAGCAGATTTATTGTTTTTTTGACAAAATGTTTCGAATAATGTTGCCTCGAATCATATTCTACACATGTTAAAATTAGTTTCAGTAATGGCGGACTTCCGGTTGTACCGGAAGTAGATACTAACTTTATTATTTTAAATGGAACACCCTGTATATTATTGCACTTTTGGATTCCTTGTTAAATTTAAATAACAATATGTTGGGCATACATTGGGGCTAAGTTGTACCGTTTCCGAATTACATGACGTTTTTTGAAAAAAAATGACATTTGCAGTGTCTTCGGTATTTGGAAATATCTTAGGAAATACAAAAGTTAGAAAGATGCGGTTTTCAGTTTTCGCTTAACCATGAAACAGTACACGTGCTTAGAAAGTGGCCAACAGGACACTATAGGAACCACTAGATACAAACAAAATTTAATTAAAAAAAAGAAGAATTTACTAAAGTGCGTTTCGAAACATTGGAGATGAACATAGCAAAGATAAAAGAAAACACAACATTACTGGAATATCAATAAATCAGCATATTTTTCAAACTACATTACTCTATCCAATGTATGGCATACGTACACATCAAGCGCTTGCTCACAACAGGCTACACTTTAAACGGTAGTGTTGTCATTGTACAAACAATTTGTACAACACTATTATATTAAATGTTCAAAATGCTGTCCATTTTGAGCACTACATAATCGAAATCTCTTTTACAAACACTTCTGAACATTTCTGAGCATTTCTGGTGTGACTTCTTGAAACGCTCTTAAAATACGATGGAATATTTCATTAGGGGTTGTTGGTAGCGTATCATAAACTGTATTTTTAATGAAAGCCCATAAGAAGAAATCGCAGCTTGTAAGTTCTGGTGATCTCGGAGGCCATCTGACAGATCCAATCCAGTGGTCCGGAAAAGACACATCCAAAAATTGACGAACTTCGGCAGTACTGTGAGGTGGAGCACCATTGTGTTAGAAACACATCAGTTGACGAGTAGCTAACGGAATATTTTCTGACAGAACGTCTAAATTATTCTGAAGAAATTCCCATATAAACCCTAAATCCGACGTTGGTTATGAAAGAACGGCCCTATGATATGTTGTCCAATGATACGTGCCCACACGTTGACTGACCATCTGTATTGACCATGTGCTGCAGTAAATCGATGGGGATTTTGTGTGTCATAATAATGACAATTGTGACTATCCAAAAATCCAATTTTTGTGGAAGGTAGCTTCGTCTGAAAACATCACATTCTCGAAAAAGTTCGGTTCATGATCAGTTCTTTCAATTGCCCACTGACAAAATAACAGTCTGCTTTCGAAGTCACCTGCAGTAATTGCCTGGTACAACTAGATCCGATACGCCGATACGGATGATACTTATGTATTCTTAAAGTGTTGTGACCGAAGATTTACTGATATTAGTCATTCTACTTATTTCGCGCACGCTGGATTCTGCATTTTCTTGTACTACTAACAATACTTGCAATTGATTTTCATCCGTATGTATGGAGTTATTGCGGTTCCGTTTTGTACGTGTTACGAATCCAGTGCTTACAAATCTACCCAGTAGCGACAGAAATGCCCTCCTATCTGGATGCCTTCTACGTGGGTAATACTGTGCGTAAACTCTTGACGCTAACAAAGCGTTTCTGTTACGTTTACCGAGAACGAAAACCATATCTACTAATTCTTCTCGAGTAAGCGACATCTTTAATTGTTATGTTACCAAACAGTACTCTGAACGCCAGTTCTGACACTTGGAACACTAATAACGGTTAGATACCTAGTTTGTTTTTCAAACCTACTTTGACTTTAAAGATGCCGCTTTAAACATCTCAAGTATGTTTTAGGCAATTTTGTTCGTTTCAAATGGTCCTATTGTGTTCTGTTGGCCACTTTCTAAGCATGCCAGTCTTATTGCTGCCAGTCCCAAACCTGGTGAAATGCGAGGGGAAGATGGCCGGCGGGTGCTTCGCAATACGTATCTATCGTGAAAAACTAAAAAATCGCGAATATCTCCAAAACCGTTGGAGATAGACACAATGATACCCATATAAAATCGAACGAAAATTAAATTTTACATCCATTTATGTAAAAATTGCTATACCGTTCAATTTAAAAAAATCAAGTTATCCATGATTTTAGAGTTCGAAAATTACAGATCCCTGTTTAATAACGCTGTAATTAAACGCAACAATTTGAAAATAAAAGACGTGTGCTGTTCCATGATTAAGCGAAAATTGAAAACCGCATCTTTCTAACTCTCGTATTTCCTGAGGTATTTCCAAACACCGAAGACACCGCAAATGTCTTTTTTTTCAAAAAACGTCATGTAATTCGGAAACGGTACAACTTAGCCCCAATGTATGCCCAACGTATTGTTATTTAAATTTAACAAGGAATCCAAAAGTGCAATAATATACAGGCTGTTCCATTTAAAATAATAAAGTTAGTATCTACTTCCGGTACAACCGGTAGTCCGCCATTACTGAAACTAATTTTAGCACGTGTAGAATATGATTCGAGGTAACATTTATTTGAAACATTTTTTCAAAAAGACAATAATAAATTGGCTATGGACCGTTGCATCTTAGGCTGGACACCCGGTATACATACGACCGATGCAATCATATGTCATGTTAACCTATAGGTAAGGTGAAGCACAACATTTATTGAAAGTGGGATATTGATTAATTGTATACACATTTACACTCGAATATGATTCGAGGTAACATTTATTTGAAACATTTTTTCAAAAAGACAATAATAAATCGGCTAGGGACCATTGCACCTTAAGCTGGACACCCGGTATATGTTAAAAGTAAAGAGGAATCTATGCATGAGAGTTCTTGAGATGTAAAAGCTCAGAATTTTTAAAGAATTTGTTTAATTTGTCGATTATGTTCCTACGTGTACGTTCTAAACAAAACAAAAAAATTTGTAGGTCAACGTAAAGTCAATAATCCGCGTGAAAAAGCACACTAATTAATCTCGACATCTACATATTATGTAGTACATGTGAAATGATGAATAAAACAGCGGAGTAAATTCAATCTCTCTGCTTTAGTGAAGATTTCGTAAGAAATGGAGAAAATAATATCTATTTTTGCCTATTTCAACTTCCTTTTGGAACAAAATGTATTCATAGCGGAGACTTAGTATTTCCCTCCGTCAACTTTTTATGTGGGTATTTACCAATGAAAATGTCTGGGTGTCAACCAATGTACATACCAATAGCGACGAATACCTAGTCTAACCCGTGGATACCATGCCCTGAATTAAAAGATTTTTTTTGGTTTGTACAAATTTACTCACTCTTATAAGTTCATTTATCATATGTTCTATTAACATCTATTAAATGAACTAACCTTAAGAGTAGCTTATTTGTGCCTGTTAAAAAAGAAGTGCCTGGGTGTGGATATAGTGTAAACATGGAGAATTTAGGTTGTTGCATCAGGTTATTTACACAACTTTACCTTCAAAAATTTTTTTGAGATGGCTTGAAACTTATAACAATTTTCTATCGGAAAATAAATCAATCAGAACCAACAAATGAACCACATGAAATATTCACAATTGATTACTAAGTAAATTAGCACAATTTAACACTAGTTATAGCAGTATATACAGTAATGTAACATACTATTTCATACAAGAAACAAAAAAAAAGTTAAAGTGCATATACATACACTTATTACATATAATATATACGTAATGTATGTCTATACATCTGTGTAACAAATGAATATCACCTACGTATCCTACACTGCATACGACACATTCTGACTTATACTCTAATTGACTTTAACAGATAAATTAGTGTTTTTATATCTTTATTTTTTAGTTCAGTAAGGGTCATTATTGTAAGTAGTTCTAGTATATTCTCTGGAAGTCAGCATATAGTACAACGTAGTCGCACAGCACCATTGTCGGCACTGATGTTAAATATTTCAATATATTATCACCTTCGCATCATTTCTAGTGAATTAGCAATTTGTTTGCCTGGTAATATCAAAACGAAACTGCGCTCGGCCACGATATGTGACTGTTGACTATTGAATCTGATAGCCTGAAATTCCGGTTCGTCTTTCAAAAATGGATATTTTGCAGTAAATTTGTACGAATTTGTGGCTTAGTAGTTTAGATGATCGTGTTCCATTGGAATTTTAAAAGCATCCTCTTCTTGTTCGCCAATATGCATCCGACGAATGTGAATAATAATAATACTTTGGTGAAAAATGAAAAGAAGTAAGTAAACTTGTTTAATTAATTTGATTTTCTTTATATGTATTATGAAATTATTGCGTTGCTGTTAGATTATGGGTTTTCAAAAATTTGACGTATATTTGCTTTGTTATTATTTCTCTCTTTTACGTTACTAAATATTGACTATACGTAAAACGATGACGTACTACCCTTAATTAATCTGATAATTACTAATTTTTTGCTATATTTTCAAGAATATTCCATACTTCATAAAAAGTACCTCTACACCATTATTACGTACAATCGTTTTCGATGAAGAATAGATATATAGAGTGTCTACAAAGCGTATTATCTTCTTTGCTTTTTAACTAAAATTTTGAATTAGGAATCATTTGAATGAACGCCAATCTAACAATAACGGATTGCTGTTATACGTTCTATATTGAAATTAACGGTAACTAAGAAATACCGGTGTTTTTATAAAAGTGAAAAGTATGTATAGTTTTAGCATTTCGCATCACTGCAAAAAATAAATGTTCAAACTATAAGTTATCTCCAATCTTTATAGTATATTTCAGTATTTCTAGCTTAATTTCTAAACTATTTTATCAATTCACTTTTAATCTCATCCGTAATCATATGTGAAGGCGTAGTATAATTTTTTTCTGTCTCCGATTCCAAACTAGAAACATTTCCATTATCATATAAATTTCGCAATAAGCGAATAAAATCAATTGATACAGTAAAAAAATAAAAACTATTCAAACAATAAACGAGTTGCGAATAATACGAATGGTGGTCATCAATATATTTTACATAATGATTTAATGTAGGTATTGCTATTTTTCTGTAGCGTGTTTATTTAAGTTATTGATGGTACCTTGAAAACAAACTCTAATTTTTATTATATAATATATAAACCTTTTTACACCAAACTTCAGCTTCTTTTAACAATAAAAACAATGGTTATGATTAAAATTTTTAGTATGAATGGCGCCATTTATAGCTTTTGGGACAATTTATAAATCTCTGTATATTAATTTCGGCTGAATCTGTTTATTGAACTTAATTGGCAACTGCTTAATTAATTTAAACCATTTAGCTAACAAACTAAATTACATAGTTTTGTAATTTAAAAAGAAAGGAAATGTATTTAGTGACAATGACGGAAGATTTTTTAAACACATATCTTATGAAACATTTGGGTACAATTCATATTTTATATTAGGTATATCGTATATTGCACTAATGCATTACGGGTTCATGCAAAATATGCTAAATGATGACCTTTGCATATATGTATATATTGAAAAATATTTATATATTACAAGAAAGGTGAATTATTAGTTGAAAATCCAAAATCCAATCAGCAATATTTTTCCATTCATCATTATTCGTATCGATGTCGTGGAAAGTACAATAGCTACAATAGCATATCTAAAGTGGCAAAGGGAAATTTAAAGAAAATATTTTTAAATTACAAACGTGACGACTAGGGAGCGCAGACGCCGGTATCAGCGGTAATTTTCAAATTAACTTGTAAAACTTTCCGCATTAGATATAATTTCAAATTTGGTTAAAGACATTTTGTCATGTTGTGACTTATAAATTTAGTAGACCTGCCGAATCATGTAAAACCAAACCTACTACAACTTCTAAAGTTTTTATCCGAATTCAAGAAACCAACTTGTTTGAGAAGGCATTTAGCGCTGTTTTTAATGGCACAATGTGTACTACTCGTTAGCGCGCCATTGCTATAAATGCACCAGATTTTTCCCAACACTACAACCGTTGTAATTTCCAAGATATCGTCGGTCTCCACTCTTATTGGGGCACCCGGTATATGTATATATTGTAATCAGTTTCCTTTCCTAACTTTTTTTGTTACGAATTTCTATATGTTTCAAACTTTCTTATTATCCTTAATTGTTCTTCAATTTTTTCTTGTTTCTTACCTATGCTAACTTGTACACTTTTTACCTTTTTACTCAAGCAATATTACTGTATAGAACATGTTCGATACAAGACGGTGTTGGTTTATAAGAGTTTCAGAAAAGTGGACAAATTATATTAAGTTTATTAACTTGGGCTAAAATTGCAGTGTACATTAGTTCTGTTTCAGATTGTCCAAATGATGTAAATAGCTAAACTAAGCATTTTTTTATGGAAGTCGTCTAACATAGTCTCCGAAAGCACTGAAAACTTTTAGCTTTTTCTAAATAATCCTCTGGGTTCACTTTTAGTTTGCCAAAAATTTGACTGTCTTATTGGGTGCAGAGCCTCGCACTCGCATACACTATAGCAAGCATTCTCTGTCATCGCATTACACAGGATATAAGTCCTACTAAGTTGCAGTAATTCTTCAGTCTTCTTTCTTAATAGTCTCGTAATGAAGGTCTTTCCATAAATTTGCTTGGTTGTAGTATTCCAGTGCGTTCTGTGTGTTTCTTTTTAACCCAATTCCTTACCCGCCCTCGTGCTATGTTTTTAGGCACTCATAGAACATAATCTGGGCGGGAAGCAGATGAGCCCGTTCTTGCTAACTCATCCGCTTTTCCATTTCCTTCGATTGTCGAATGTCTGGCCACTCACAACAAAAGGACTTTATTGCGATCTGACTATTCAGTTCGCGAATACTTATTTTTATAAACCCTCTGAATGAGTTAAGTGGCACAATGCAGAATTGCATATGCCTAGTGCAAGAGTGATCCACTGTATTTGTCCCCTGTTGTAGATTCCAGGTCCAGTCCTGTTTTCGGTTTTTCGTTCGTTAGTGAGTTAAAATTACTACAATGCAAACTAACGCACCTGTTGTGTATACCACACTCAAAAAAGTATCTACATTGAATTAAACACAATTTAGTTAATTAAACAATTCTCTTTGGTTGTATATCTCCAGCGAACGATTTTTTTTACTGCGGCAACAAAAAAAATCTTAGGTATTTGTTGTTATTATAAAACATTTTATATTGTTGTGGGAATGGTAGCAAGAAATCAATCGAACGCCTTGAATAGCTGAAAGATATTTCTTTAACAGTTGAAAAAGGTATAGAAAAATACTTTTCAATTATTATTTTGAAATGGTAATTTTGTTTACTGCATTTCATAATTATATATTTCATGCTAGTTTCACTAGTTTCGGCAAAAGTGCCTCCCTCAGGTGTTAATTAATATAAATTAAGAACTGCAACAGTGAATTAAGAAAACTTGAAAAACTATTGGACATAGACCATTCTAAGAAAAAAATAATTAGTGTAGCTCCGCGGCCGAAACCTCTCCTAAGTTACACTTGGATGGAGGTACTGAGAAAAGAGATTGCATTAAATGAAAAGTTTTATAACTTTTGGTTTTTATCATGTTCAGCGAAAAGAATACTTTGTCTCAGAAAAGTGTTTATTTTAACTGAAAGTAGCGTGCTGTTTTGCCGGAAGACTATTTTCTTCTTAAGTACTTGCTTTTCGACGAAAATTGAATGCACCTTAGTTTTGATTAATGTCTTATAATATCTGTATAACTTCTGTTTAAGTAAGACAATACACATTACATATTATATTGTTTTTATTATGTAACTATTTAACAATATATTTTAGTTTCTTTTACGTACGTTATAATATTATTGAATTATAAACAGTATTTTAAATAAAAAAAAAACGGATGTTTTGGTTTATTTGCGTGGACACGCATGTATACATCGATTTAAAACTTTTGCCTTTTAACGGAAAATGTAAGCACCTGTATCCAAGCTGAGTGCTTTTTTACGCGGAAGTTTGAAGGTTTTAAAACTGTTATACACGGGAAAAACAAATCTTGTTGTTTTTTTTTTTCATGCATTTGGTTACAGTTACTAAATTATTACTTGATTTAGGAATATTAAAAATATTCCTGTATTCAATCAAACAAATAATTTGGTTAGTGGATTTATTTGAAGCTAGCGCAGTATTTATCAATTAAACTAAATATTTACATAGAAGTAAAAATAAACATCCCATTTTATTTTCGTATAACAGTTTTCTCCCCATATAGTTCAGCAGATGAACAGATATACTTATGTGTAGTAGAGAAATTGTCGCATAGATGGCGCTTCTCCTATTTGATATCAGTAACAGATAATATATCGCACAAAATACTCTGAAAACTACAGTCGTACCATACTAATCTGGTATATTTACTAGTTCAACATCTGATGGGAGTCATCGCCACTGAAAGGATGATTTTCTTTAACGGCACACTAGAGTGCTTTGGAAGATGGTCACTGCGACCAACTCCCCCCAATTCTACTATAGGATTTACAACATTCTTACGGCAAATTCTCCCTCCTTAGTGTATGGGTTTTTGGAGATAATTCATTATCATTTCGATTAAAAATGATCACAGCATTTTGCTGTGTTTACGCTTAAGTCTAAAATGATTAAACGTTATAAGAAAAGGAAAAACTTCTTGAATCAAAATGCTTACGGTTTTCTGCCAATCTGCGTAGTTTTCAAGTTCAAAATAAAGAAGACTTGAATCAACTATCATTATCTTTCACTTAAAAGAATAAACTGTTTCAACGAAAAATATATTATTTCCAAAGGAATGCGTGAAATTCAAATTATATTCCTTTTCAAGAAAACACCAAATCATATTGGCCATATAAAAAACGCAAAAAATGTTTATTGCAATTCCTTTTAAATGAAAAGGACATTTCTCTCAGTGTAACACGCAAAGTCACCCCGTCGATAGAAAGTGTTGTTTCTTCTATTCTGTTTTAACAAAAGCTAGTGTAGAAAGTGTAGCACTAACAAACAAACCTGCTATTTGTAAGTATTTTGTTCCAATATCTCTAAAAATAAAAGTGATCAAACTGATATTATTCAGTTCCTCAACCAAAAACTTAATTAGTTGATTTAATGCTTTAGGTTTGTCTAGCTAACCACATTTACAATTGAATTAAATAAAAAACGTGCTAACTTTGTAGTAATATTAAAGGAACCATTTTCAATGGTATTTAGAACAAGTTGAAACTTTAATTTAACTAAACACATTCAAGTTAAGTTCTGTCTTTATAGAACGTAAGAAATTGCTTTGGTTTAAATCAGATCTTGACCATGATAACAAAGAATGTTTTTTTAAATTCAACATTATAACTTTTGTCAGTGTATAATAAACGATGAAATGTCCATGCCATAAAAGTTTATTAACCATTTATACCTTGTCCCCAGTCAACTTGTCATTCTTTATTTAAACTGTCAACGCGACTTGTCAACAGCATTTCAAAAAAAAATATTCTTCATATCATTTATTGCTTTTTTTTTTGGCGGTTTATAAATGAAATGAAAATTATTGTTACAGAAATAATTTGGATAGGTTTACAATGTTATGGAGTCACCTGATAAGGGTATTACAGCAAATATATTGAATATTTGCGACGCTTTGGGTATCTTTTCGTAGATATATGGAAATATAGAAGGTCATGGGATAATGGACCATTTGATAGAAGCATTCATCCATAAAATTATTAATGTAGGCACTACCCTATACATAAATATAGTTTACTTTTTAAAATAAAAATATCAGTATCCAAAGTATTTTAATCTTTACAGGCTGTTTTATAGTAGATAAATAACTACCTGACATCTTTCAAAGTTGTATGTCAAAAAATGATGCGTTGATTATAAATTTAAATTTATTCGCATTTTCTATGCTTTTTGTTTAGGACTATCTCAAGTTAATAAAATTTTGCAGTGTAAACCGGTGCACTACTCCTAATTTTGAAAGAAAATATATAATCCGAAAAAGATATAGTCTGCCCATGGATATAACAATTTAACTTATTCACAAGCGCTTGAACTTCAAAAAAGAAAAAAATATGTCGGGGCAGGTAGTGGATAATTACCGGTAAACATTATTATTAAAATCGTTATATCTATGGACAGATTATAATATAATGTATTCACATAGGAACCCATTAAACAACACGCCTACTCTATGACATTTTATTATTTCAAGTCACATTTCATTCTGTCGTAGCTAATTCTCTGATGAAACAATAAATAGATTGCGAAAGCTCAGAATGTGAACATTTGAGTACATATTTTGTTTGAATTTTGGTTTACTAGATCCATTATTGGTAATCCTAATGTTCACATACTTACTCAATTTAACTTAATTTATAATATTGACGATATGAATCCCAATACCTCTAATGTATGTTTTTATGACACGATATTATTTCCTATCTGATAAGGAGACAAGTTCTGATTTTTATCAACAACTTAGAAAAAACTGTCTTGACCGGGAATCGAACTCGCGCGTTCGGGGGAGAGCGAACATACGTGTAGTTGAATTACCCTAAAGATGGCATGGTATACCTACTGAAAAGAGTAGAAAATAAAATAGTCAGCACCCTTTATAATTATTAGTGGTAGCTATATATAGTAAGCCGCATAACGATTCTAATAGTTGGTGATGAATACTAGAAAGGAATCCTTTTTTAGCCAGTACAATTTATACTAAAAGGTATCGGAACAGGAGACTATCCAGAAATTATTTTTTAAAAACTAATAAATTTACTAAATGATTACTAGATTTATTCAAATAAGAAATTTTCTTTATAGCTAATGCGAAGAAACGTGTTATGGTTCCGCTCGTCCACAACCAATTTGTCCGGGTTTAAATAAAACACTCACTTGTTCTAAACTACGTTTATTACACAGAAATACAATACGCGGTTTCGAAAAGAGTAATTTTACTTAGGACAATTTGCAAATCACTTGTTTAACACATGTAACAGCGGAGATACACGGAGTGTTTGGACAACAGGATGATTCTCTTTGTTTCCCTGAAGGGGCATCCTTATATAACTTTTCAGGTCGGCAATATTTCCCAGAATCGAACGGCAACGGGTGGTCCTTCGCTGTTGCATGTTTTGGTAAACAGACAGAACTAAGAATCGAATTATGCGATTGGAGGTGCTAAAGTTAAAAACAGTAAATATGTATTGGAGTATAGAATTGGCGGTGAATGTCAAAGTAAGGTGGTTACAATTGTATACGATCTAACTAATATAAACAGCAAAAGGCTGTTAGGTAATACAATGAATTTGGAACTGAACACGTAATGGTAAAAGATAGAGTAACGTTAAAATTGGATAAAGAGTCGTAAAATGAAATGAAGGGACAGTTCAATAAACGTTGAAGGTAAACATAGAAATAAAACTACACTAAAATATAATAAACAATGCGTGTGGTCCGCGCACAACAAATCCATAATATAAAACTAACAATTAGAACTACTACTAATAATTACACTACACAAAACGAGTTTAGGTAATGTTGAAATTAAGAAATGAAAAAATGAGTTAAACTTTATATTAATACTTTACATATGGATGCAAGACAGAAATATAAGCAACAAACGTGCAAGTAGACGTTCTGTTATATATATAATAATCAAAACTCTAAGCAAATTCATTCAGCACATTAGAAATTTTGAATTGAATCTTTTTCAGTTTCTAATGGAGGCATTGATAAATTTAAAAAAAAAATTAAACTTATGATAAAAATTAATCGATAAATAAGCTTTCATTATGTAGACAAAATCCTAAAACTTTTCAATAAGTGAACATGCAAATATCGATGGATTCTTGAAGCATAATACAGTGAACCGTGCAAGTCTTTGCGGCCACCTTTTAAGAATGAACGATAACAGCTGGTGACGTCCACAGTCGCCAGCTACACCCGTCCCTACTTCGCTTGCTTTAGAATGATTAGCAGTCATAATTGTTTTGTTAACAACATACAATGCAAATCCAGCAATTATAGAAATCAAACATTCGAGAGAGAAATTATCTAGGCTCTAATTTGGATTTCAGTACACTGGACAAAAGATTCACAATATACTATTTTGAAATATTTTGTAAAGATAGGATTCTTGGAAATAGTTCAGCAAGAAGAAGATTTTGATAATCAAGAAGGAATTACATTAAGCCATCCCTACACATTGAATTTGGAATACTGAAAGGGGTAAATAATGTTCCTCCTAAAACCGAAAGAGAATGTGGATTCTACATCCACGTTCCCCTATTGCTACAAGAAATTAAGTTCACAGAGCATTCATAAACAAATTGTTTGCAACAAGAAAGAAAGCACATTGAGAAGAGCATTTGTTGCCTTCTTTTTTCTTTCATTATCATCTCTTCATTTGATTATCACTTTAAATTGAATTAAGCATTGTACATAATATTTGATTAATTTCGTCAAGTTTTGCATTACTATTCATAATATAAGCTAATATTTAATTTCTACTTTCGCGTTTCAATAATATGTTTTTCTTACTCCGCCAACCTTTCCTTTAAATTAATTTACTTAAAATTTATTTGGAGAAATTGAATTTTTAAATTTTATTTTTTTTCATTATTCTAAATTGTGGTATAAATCGCTAAAAATAAGAAGAGGCAAATAGAAAATTAAAATTAATCCATTCCTGATGAGCATCCATTATTAGCTGTCACCTTTTTGCTTAAAGATGCACAATTATCCACATATTACATTCCCGAGATATAGTTATAGCACAGCCCCAGTAATAAAAAAAGAACGTATTATATTCTTGTACCCTGTATATAAGCAAGATTTTTCTTTCGACATATATCACGCAGTATTTCAAAAGTAAAACAGAATCATTGATGCGCCATCTATGCAACAATTTCTGTGCTGCACATAAGTATATCTGCTTATCTACTGCACTATATGAGGAGAAAACTGCTATACGAAAATAAAATGCGATATTAATTAATATTGTAAATGCGGTTAGCTAGACAAGCCTAAAGCATTAAATCAAATAAATTAAGTTTTTGGTTGAGGAACTGAATAATCTCAGTATGATCACTTCTATTTTTAGAAATATTGGAAGAAAATACTTACAAATAGCAGGTTTATTTGTTAGTGCCACACTTTCTACACTGGCTCGTTGTGATTAAAACAGAATAGAAGCACCACTTTCTATCGACGGAGTGACTTTGCGTGTTACACTGAGAGAAATATCCTTTTCATTTAAAAAGAATTGCATTAAACATTTTTTGCGTTTTTTATATGGCCAACAGGATTTAGTGTTTCCTTGAAAAGGAATATAATTTTAATTTCACGCATTCCTTCGGAAATAATATATTTTTCGTTGAAACAGTTTATTCTTTTAAGTGAAAGATATTGATAGTTGATTCAAGTCCTGTTTATTTTGAATTTGAAAACTACGCAGATTGGCAGAAATTGTAAGTATTTTGATTCAAGAAGTTTTTCCTTTTCTTATAATGTTTAATCATTTTAGACTTAAGCGTAAACACAACAAAATGCTGTGATCATTTTTAATCGAAATGATAATGAATTATCTCCAAAAACGCATACACTAAGAAGGGAGAATTTGCCGTACGAATGTTGTTAATCCTATAATAGAATTGGGGGAGTTGGTCGCAGTGACAATCCTCCTAAGCACTCTACTATGCCGTTAAAGAAAATCATCCTTTCAGTGGCGATAACTCCTATCAGATGTTGATCTGGAAAATATACCAGATTAGTATGTTACGACGTTACGACTGTAGTTTCCAGCGATATTTATTTTTACTTCAATGTAAATATTTAGTTAACTTAATAAAAACTACGCTAGCTTCAAATAAATCTGCTAACTAAATTATTTGTTTGATTACTGGATTATTTTTAATATTCCTAAATCAAGTAATAATTTAGTAACTGTAATCAAATGCATTAAAAATGGTTGAAAACAACAAGATCGTTTTTCCCGTGTATAACAGTTTTAAAACCTTTAAACACAATATACTGCTGTAAAGTTCCTTGGCTTATAAGTAAATCAGCATTAACTGAAAATATTCCAATTGTCTTTGAAATTTCTTTAACGTCGCGCGAACAATATTCACTTTTATTCATTATTGTTTGTGTATCTGAGACTTATGCACGTGGGAACATGAATAAAACTAAAATACTTCCGCGTAAAAAAGCACTCAGCTGGAATACAGGCGCTTGCATTTTCCGTTAAAAGGCAAACGTTTTATATCGATGTATACATGCGTGTCCACGCAAATAAACCAAAACATCCGGCTTTTTTATTTAAAATACTGTTTATAATTCAATAATATGATAACGTACTTAAAAGAAACTAAAATATGTTGTTAAATATGTACATAATAATAACAATATAATATGTAATGTGTATTGTATTGTCTTACTTAAACAGAAGTTATACAGACATTATAAAATATTAATCAAAATTAAGGTGCATGCTATGGAGTCTTGTGATGAACAGCCTGCTCTCTGAACTTCGGGGCGCGGGCTTCCGCGCGCAGGGCTATGCCGATGATATCACCATTCTTGTCTGCGGGAAATTTGGGGGCATACAGAGGGGGGCGCACTAAATACAATTTGTTTATATCAGCCTGACGTCACGATTTGTTGTGGGGTACAATCCACCAGGCGGCGCCGAATGCCGAAATAAATCATGTGTTACCGCCATTGTTGTTTTTGTGTCATTTTGATTCTGACAGGGTATTGAGTATTATCTATTCGAGCGTTATCAAATTAAAAATTTTGCAACTTGTGTTCTCTTGAACAAATAATTATTCGTTTCATAGGTTGTTTCATAGTTTCACGTGTCATAGAAAACCTGTGCATTCAACAGTTTTTTTTTTTTACGAAGCCTTCTTTCTGCAGCAAGTAAGTTAAAAAATCAAAATTTTTGTGATAAAAGTAATTTACTGTATGATTGTTGCTTTAGACATGAGGGACCGTTCCTGTACAGTAATGGGTTGCACTGACCGGACATCCTTTAGACATCAGTTTCCTAATCCTGAAAAGGTACGGAACGCTTCAATAAATGGATTGAGCCTTCTGGTAATGAGAAATTGCGAAGTGTGGATCCGCACATAATTTATCGAAATTATTGTATCCATCATATTCATTTTGCTCAAGAAGACATATCGTCTAACATGTTTTTATGGAAAACGGCTATTTCACCATTATTCCTACCAAGATTGCCACTGACAACAGGTAATTTATTTCTTCTGTTCTGTATGTAGTACGTGGAATCATATGTACTTATGCAAAAGAATATACTTTACTTTATAATTTATACATATATCTACGTTAAGATACTTTCTGTAAATATGTTTCAATAAAAATGTATGTGTAATAATTATAGAATGTGTGGTCTTTTTATTCGTATCATAACAATAAAATGTATTAAAGGAAGGCTGTGTTACCACTTTTGCGCAATTTTCAACATATGGAAATTCATATGTTGAAAATTGCGCAAAAATGGTAACACAGTCTTCCTTTAATACTCTGAGGCAAATTTAAATAATTTCAAGTAACCGCGCTAAATGTCCGTTAAGCGGGGGTACATATCGCTAGATGGCGCGAGCAGCACAGTTACACGAATTTCTTAATAGTGACCCATCTATACCAACTACCTTATCTATGGGGGCATAGTATCCGAGAGGATGCAGGTCGCGCTCAGGCTTGTAGAGAGGTGGTGTACAAGAGAGGCTCTCAATGTCAACTCCAGTAAAACGACTATGGTTCCGTTCACTTGGAGGAGGAAACTCTCCAATCTCCCAGTGTCCCACTATATTCGGCTCCAAAATACTCGTATCAACCGAGGTCAAATACTTGGCTGTTATCTTGGACGCCAAACTGCTGTACAAATCACTAGAACGTGTGACGAACAAAGCCATTAGGAACTTCTGGGCCTGCAGAGGCATGTTCGGTAAAGCGTGGGGGCTAAAGCCTTCAATGGTACACTGGCGAAGGTCATAGTACCCTCTATAACTTACGCCTCGCTGGTCTGGTGGCATAAAGCAAATCTAGGCTATGCTATAAGTGCGCTTAGTAAAGTCCAAAGGATTGCCTGTTTGGGGATCACGGGAGCCATGTCCTCGGCGCCGATTGCTGCTATGGAGACCATTCTTGGACTTCCCCAGCTGCAGTTGGTGCTATGGTCTGAAGCAATCCTAGGGGCCTACAGAGCAAAATGTAGTGGATGCAAAGGCTTTTCCGGCAAAGTCGGAAATCACACCAGCATCTTCAACTACAGCGAACAAACAGTTCCACTGTCCATAAAGGCAGACAAGATCTCGCCCGTTTTCAGATTCTCTGGGGGATACAGCATAGATATCGCCAGCAGAGAAACTGCAATTGCATGCATCCGCAAACCAAATCGAGGTATATCCCGTTGGTTCGTCGATGCCTCGAAAACGCGCAATGGCACGGGCATTGGAATCTGGAGCGAGATGGCGGAAGCCTTCAGCCTAGGAACCTCCCCCACCATTTTCCAAGCCGAAATCATTGCCATTCAGACTTGTGGTGAGGGCATCTCAAACTGCCCACGCGTGAATGGAAGGATAGAAATCATCTCCGACAGCCAAGCTGCCCTCAAAGCTTTGCGGGCTGTCAGATTTGATTCTGAGGTGGTACTGGGGTGCCACAAGATACTGAAACAGCTGGCGGAACATCTTAATGTTACATTGAGATGGGTGTCAGGTCACTCCGGGATCAGAGACAATGAAATCGCTGACACGTTATCTGGAGGTGCCAGCGAGCTGCCGTTCGTTGGTCCGAAACCGACGTGTGGTAGCTTGTATAGGGGCATCAAAAGGTTCGTCAGGTCCCAACTTGCTGCTAGGCACTGTTCTTTCTAGAATAGACTTGAAGGCGCTAAACACTGTAAATCCTTAGGACTCCAACCGTATCAGGAAAGACTTCGTAAAGCAGTTTTTATAAGCAGGGACAGATTGAGATTACTCACAGGAATCTTAACTGGGCACTGCGCACTAAATAAACACAGGCACCGCTTGGGGCTAGTGAACTCTCCCCTGTGCAGGAGGTGTGGGAGGGGCGGAGGAAACTCCAGCTCACCTTCTTCTCAACTGCTCGGCAGTGGATGGGGAGAGGCAGACGCACTTTGGGGGCCACCGGTTGGACGAATCCAGAGTTGGCAAATTAACTCAGCCAGATTGCGAACTTCTTTGATAGGGTGCAACCTGAGAGAGAGGGCTAAATATGGACGTGGGGGCACAATAGGTCTCTTTGGCCGAGCTGGCTTCTCGAATTTTACACCCGCCCATGGGAAAAAAAGGTGCATTCCATGTAATTACGGTTACTTTTCGTGCTGCAGTTGCATACCTCCAACCGAGCAACTCTCAAAAGTTATGAGAACTTAAATATAAATTTTGAAGATTCTTTTTTTTAATATGTATATATTGGCTTGCGGGATCAAAGCCCATTTGCCAGCAATAAATTTTAAAATGGTTCTGCCTATTTTATTTGTACTATGGAAATGATGGTCATATTGATCACATTAACGTTAAACTCAGCGGAGCTCAGCGCTAGCAGCGCCGTAACTCCCTGAATGCAGCCATTGACTCAAGTGATATACTATCTAACAATACGTTGAACTTTCATGTTCCATCTTATCCATCTCGATTTGTATCAACTTTTTGCTACCCACGTCAAGAACTAATCTGTTAGTTAAATCTTCCATATTAAGTATGTGCAAATTAGCTGATAAACATTATGCGGATATATTTCACAATCTCTTGTAATCTCTTGTATTACCAGTTTATTATATACTACATGTAATTTTCTAGCTATAATTGTGTATATATCTATTACTTATAATTGTCCTGTTATTGGTACTCACTATTGGGCAATAAATTTATGATATTATTATTATTATTAATCACCACGCTTCTTACCCTTTTATCCAACTTCGTCTAATCAAAGGGCAAAACGCGACGTCTGCAGATATTATTGCTCTTAGATACTTAGAGAAATTTCCCCTAAATAAATAACTGTAGGTATATCAGTTCAAATGTTAAAGCATGATTAAAGTTGACAAAGTAAGTATCAAGCTTCGTATTTAATTCTATAATTTTAAACTCGCACGCGGAATATAACTCTTGTCTTTGTTTTATTTTTTTTTTTTCTGGGAAGACAAAGCATTTCATCAACTCTGTATACCTATAACAAATAAGTGTTATGCGTTCAAGTTCAACGAGAAAAACATTCACATTCCTTAGTTTATAAAAATACGTCACAAGTTTTGTGCAGTCATGTGCTAGTGACCTCAGCGTATTCGCAAAATAAATAATTTTAGCACTTCTAATGTAGTTAGGGTAAAGGGTAAATAATAAACAATTTGCGAATGCTATAAATAGAACGGGGGAATTAGTAACCAGTATTAAGGTCATATTAATCATTTCAAAAGACCCTACTGTTATCAACAAATTGCCTTCATGAGTAACGATTACCAAAAGCTTTTAGAACTGGCGGTGCGGCATGTATACTTATGTGTTGTGTCTGCTTACACTATTCAATATAGCAACAATTGAAAATTATCATAATTGGTACAATTAGGAGTGTAATCGGAAGAAATTGCATTATTTCTACAAATATACAGTATGTTCGACCATCTTAGGGTCAGTTGATGTTATATCCCAACATGTATGTAGGCAATAATCACAGACGCGCTTAGCTCTAGGGCAAACGACACTCGTAATGACATGATACAATTCTATTAAATGTAAATAATCATATGCGAGTATTAAAGTACTAATGTAGTAGTCAATGTATAATTGCTATTTTTATGGAAATAAAAACATTTCTAAAAATAAATAAATATTTTCAAGCAGATGAGAGAAGTAAAATCAATTTCTAGATATATGAAATTGCTTTCAGCAATAAGGGAAATAATAATAAATATATTCCTTTCAAAAACACTGCCAATAATAAAATAAACTGTCTTGAGAAAAAAAGTGAGTATATTGTTTAAAATATAAAAAAAAACAAGATCCTATGCAAAACCAGGATAAAAGGAGACTTAATATAATAAATATATCTCAAAACAATATCCAAGCTGAAATGCGCAATACCCTAGCCTATCATCAAAATTTCAACGGGCATTGGACAATGCTTCGGCTGATATGTGCAATATATACCTGCAATCTATAATTTTTTACGTAATTCTTCAATAAAATGAGCTCTTTCATTTTCAAAGCCCTAAATATTGAGGACTTGGGCATAACCCGATAAGAAAAAATTTTTAGGGGCTAGATCGGGTGGAGTACCATTTACACTCCATCCGCTGATCAGCCAATTATCGAATTATTTCCTGTAAGAGTAACTGCATTAATGAGCCGGATAGCCGTTTTGTTGAAATCAAATCGTCATTACGAGTTTTGAAGGTTTCCTATACGGTAACATGTGAGTAGGTACAAGCATCCATGCATTTCAAATTTTTTAATTATGCGGCGATGATAATGTTTTACTACCCATTTTTTTCTTCATTGGAGAACATATCCATTTTTCAAATGCAATTAAATAGTGTTCATTCCACCTGGATTTATTATTATCTAATAGGAGGACAATAATAAACAGCAGTGCGACTAAAAATAATAGTTGAAATATTTACTTATTCTATATAGAAACGATTAAATGGCGATAGGAAACAAGGAATAATAAATATAAAAAATCTTAATGCACCGAGATCCGGGGGGTATTTCTTAAATGTATGCGACATTTGACCTATACTTTTGATGTCGCAGATTTGAATCGCATGCGCATACAATTTGATATTCGCGACATTTAGGTGTATCGTGTGATCTTACGTAACAACATCGCACAATGCAAACGTACCACTCGCAGATAAAGAAAAATAGTGTTGTTAATGGTGAATGCAGAATTATTTCCTTTGATTTTCTTGACTTTCGAAACAACGGAATGCGATAATATCGTCGAAGGGATCTGTTAAAATTGATACTCACCTGTTTATGTTTTAAATGTTTTATTTCTTCATTTTTATTTAACACTCATATTTTTTTATGATACATTTTCATGATAGTCATTATTATCTTTTGTTTATAACAAACATCATATTTTATCGAATAGTACACTTATATCGCTTTAGTTCATTAATTTTTTGGTTTTTTTTTTCATTTTGACTTTGACTGGTAGATTGGGATAATAAAAACATTAAAACTTGCTTGTAAATCTTTATTCTCTACTTTGAATGCATGAGCTCAACACATAACCATATTGGATTTATCGCATGCAATATTAATTAGATATGTTACATAGCATGTCCATTACATTAGATGTATTACATGTTTAGCGTAAAATACTTTCAGCACAGCGTTCAGTGGTAAATACGTCTTCCGAGAGTTCCGATTTTTGAAGAAAATACATAGGTATAATAGTACACTAAATAGTTCATAAGTGAAGGTACATATTTTAACAAGTTTGCAAACAACAAATTATTACAAATTATTCCTGTTAACCTACTTAATTCTTGTTCCTTCTCTTGCCTTCCTGTAAAGAAAAAGAAATCATTGACAGCTAGATATAAGATATACAGAGCCGGATCTAAAGGGAGACAAGCCGGACCCTCTGCCCTTGGCGACAATTTCAGCTGACGCCAAAGTCAAATATAACGTATTGACAGAATTAATTACACTACGTTACAAATTAAAAAAAAAATTAAGTACCCACTTCAATTTTTCCTGTTTATTTATTTATACAAATCGCTTAATGAGAACACCTATGTACTTTTTTTCTATCACGTACTGTTTTTTGGGTACGGTAACTAATAATTATTGGTAAAAAACTTAAAAATATACACATTGCTTTATTTAATTATCAATAATTCGAGTAAATTAACGACAAAAAATTAAAACTAACGACAAAACTTATTTTGTTTTGTTAATTAGTCCCAAGCCTGGTGAAATGCGAGGGGAAGGTGGTCGTAATCGCAATACGTATCTATCATGAAAAACTGAAAAATCGCGAATATCTCCTAAACCTTTGGAGATAGACACAATGACACTCGTATAAAATCGAAAGAAAATCAAATTTTACATCCATTTATGTAAAAATTGCTATACCATTCAATTTAAAAAAAATTAAGTTATCCATGATTTTAGAGTTCGAAAATTACAGAGTCCTATTTAATAATTCTGTAATGTAAACGCAACAATTTTAAAATAATAGACGTGTGCTGTTTCATAATTAAACGAAAACTGAAAACCGCATCTTTCTAACTTTCGTATTTCCGGAGATATTTGCAAACACCGCAGACATTGCAAATGTCATTTTTTTAAAAAAAACGTCATGTAATTCGGAAACGGTACAACTTAGCCCCAATGTATGCCTAAAGCCCGGTTCCCACCGCCTGTGGCTGGGCCAGGCTCGCAAGTCACGAGCCGCTTGAGGTGATCCGTGTGTGCTTGTGGTATATCGAACCATGACAGATGTCACTGTTCCCACGGCGCGTGGCTTGGCGAATCTCGAGCAACCTCGAATCAAATTACCAGAGGTTCCCTATCAGTTTTAAAACGTACCGCAAATTCTAGGCGGTAACTGTCACTGCTGTCATTAAAGATATTCGGCGCGCTACGTGTATTCGGCGCATACGTAATTCTCTTTTTTTTTATATCTTACTTTCGTATATTGTGTGTTTCTCTAAATTATAACTCAAGTTGTTTATGATTTATTCTTCACTTTAGCGGATTACAGGTACAGTATATAATTGTAGCTAGAGTTCTAAACTTGCTGGAAACTAGTATGAATCTTGTATTGTGCATTTTTTTTTTAAAAAGGATATATAAATCTGGCTTATATGTTTCATCAATTCCAGCCCCAGTTCTTGTACTGTTTTTAACTTTCATTGCCAATTTCCTGTAAGTGACCATCATCAAATTATCTTTTTTTTCTTTAAATCTTTTAAGGAACAATCGACACTTATGTTATT
>RXPK01004950.1:0-53596 GCA_004143645.1 Protaetia brevitarsis | reverse complement strand
GAAGCTTTATTATTATTTTTCTATTTTTACAATTATTAATTTTCTAAACTAGTTATACATCATCGTATTCTATGTAAAATCGGCTTCTTTTGATTGAATAAGAAAAAGAAAAAATGTAAAAAAATGGGGGTACGGGTACCCCGTCTCCCGTTATTAACTTTTGCGAATACGGACGACGCCACCCTTAGGGCCATGCAATATGCTGCAAATTATGTTAAGAAGAAAATTTAATATCTGTTATAATTTAGGAAATATTTGCAAAAATTGAGAAATCGTCCAAACTTTGGAGGGGGCTGTACCCCAAAATTGTGCGGATACGCCGATAAAAAAAATACGTATCTCTTATTTTAAGGTACTCTTTCGATCTGTTAAGTTTCATCGAAATCGGAGGGGGACACCCGCCGGTGTTCCCTTGTAAGTGAACGTGTGATTTAAAGAAATTAAATTGCAATTTAAAGTGTCTCTTTAGATTATTAAAATCATTGTTAAGTTAGACGTACTAGCTTCTTTTATTCTACTTAAATCAACTGTTAACCTTATCCATAAAATGCAGAAAAATCAGCGTGAAGCAATCATTTACAGTTTGCAGTATTCTTTTTTGTTAATCCGCTTCGTGCGCACAAAGCATTTTCAACATCAACGGAGTTTCAAAAATTTGGGCTAGGCGAAAGTATAGGAGAAGAGCGAAATAACAATGTTTGCTATATTGCCTCTTTTTTTTCGGGGCAGGTAGGTAAATAGAAAATAGACGGCTTTGTCTGCTAGGTTACTCTACAGTGATTTTATTTATCGCGATGTGGACAATGCAACTGTTCCACCCGCTTTCCGCCATTAAGATTTCAAACATATCATATTTTAACATTGGAAATAAACAGAAAATTATAATAAATGATCATATTTCTTAAATTAAATTTTTGTAAATTATGATTCTAGTCACAATACAAATATTTGAGGCCAGGATAAAGAACTTAATGCTATTATACATTTATTTCACGGCACATTTGAAAGTTTAAAACAAAAAAAATTAGAGGAATTAAGAAGTTCCTCGTTTTTCGAAGTCAGTTAAGATATTCCAGTAAATCCCGATAATTTTTGATATAAAAAATAAATGAACAGACAATATTCTTACTCCTGGGTATCTCATAATGGCTATATGACAAATTAAAATTACCAATATATACTCAATATAATATTTTCGCTACTTACCCCCACTGTGTAGATATCGATATTAGTAATTAATATATGCTTTAAAATTATTTTTGTGTGTATTGCACTGGTTTATAAAAAATAGTAGACTACAATGTTTCGGCAATATTTATTTACTATGTACATGCATTACTTAATTTTTGGAACAGACACTTAAACAGTCATTTTTTCTAAATGACACTTAAAATATACGTATATCTTAATATAAATAAATTTCCTAAGCAGATGAGTAAGTCTCGTTATGGTTTCACGCAAGTTTGCTATATAAAATATATTGAATAATGCTTATGCAATAATTAATGTGGTAAAATAAGTAAAATCAATGTCGAGAAATTTTGTACATTGTGTATTTTTGTTGTAACATACAAGAAACATGAGAAAAATAAAAAACTACAAATATTACTATAAAAAACCCGGCGCCTCCACCAAAATGTAACACGCCGAAGCACGTGGAGATAACACTGGTTTAAGACTTGCTTGGTGTAAATACTACAGATAATACTGATAATATTATAATTACAACTACCTTGCATATTGGATATGTATTGAATCTAGCGATGGACCCACATCGGAAAGGCGGGTCCCCTATCTAAAGCCAAACTTATAGTTAATTATGAGCAGCTTATCTTGCAGCCGTTGTTGCAAACCATAACGATAAAAAATTGTTTAAGAAAATACTAAATACAACGGCATTTCAGAAAATAGTACTCGTTTAGTTATACAGATGACGTTATTTATCTAATGAAAAGCAAAGCAGATTTCAAGAGTAACATCGTCGCTTTTGCAAAAAAAAGAGCTAGAGTTCTTCCGGTATGTGATATGAGTTTTATAACTGTATAAGAAGCGTATAAGAAAATCCCATGTATTTTGATGGTAGAGGTTTACGCGGAAGGCATAAACAAGCGGATTTGAATAATGAGCAAATATAGTACGTACTTTCCTTTAAATAAAATCATTATTTATTTTCCTTCATTTTTCTTGTACTTATATGTAAACGGGTTCTATATGCTCTCGTATAGAATGAAAACAAATTATGCCGTCTTGTGGGAACTTTGGAAATAAATATTTTTAACGATCTTTTCATTATCACACTGAGTGGTGTAATTTTTTCTTAAGCTCTAGGATCAGCCGTTATCGTAATGAATCACCTGTATATGACCTAAGTCACGATATCAAAAAAAATACAACTGCTGGGAAGCGAATCCTCGTTTTAATTTTACCAACAGCCTTGTCGCAGCGTCGTGAATTTGCTGAGATAACAAGAAGATATTGACTTTGTCCCTCCGTCGCGTACTTTCGTTCAGACGCAAGATAAGCAATAAACGTCGCAGGCGTCAGTTAAAAACCTTTTCGGCTCTATAGTTGTCCTATATGACCTACTCTGCGGTGAGGGACATGCAGGAGAATTTAATCGTAGATGATGTAACGAGACTGGAAAAGATTTATTTTTAATAAAAGATATGGCGTTAAATGTCTAACTTGCTTTTATGGATTGGCTGAGTAGCTGCAAGTTTTTTTTTAGTCTTCCATGTCTGTTATTTCTGTTTTGTTTTAAATCATTCGTTCTAACACAATGACCGATATGATGGCAACACTTCTTTTTCGTTTTCTTTTAAGATTACACACTGAATTGTCATTTAGATAACTTATACTAAGGCAACATCAGATGTTAAAATAAGAAAACCGGTTTTGTTAACGAAATGTTATTGAGCTAACTAAAATTATAGCTACTGCAACAAGAAAAACGTAATGAAGGCAGCTATTTTATGTTGTTACTTCTATTTTATCAGTTTAGCAGACCCAATAGGTTTATTTGAACAATAAATGTTGTTGAATTAACAATGTGGGCGTTATTAAACAAGTAAGGCTTAGGTTAACCAAAAGTGTAGTTAATTTAAAGTAATTATAATGAAATTACTCTCTTCCAAAACCTACTCCCCATTTTTCTAAACGACTGTTACAACATGAAGAGGAAAGTTTTCTATTCAAATAATAACAATTTTTAATACGTGAAGTGTATTATATCACGAATTGTCCGAAACATGGCACTTCTACTATTTTACTCCAACAATAATGCATATTCAGCATAAATAGCATACAAAGAGGTAAATATTTTTAAGCGACATGATTATTAAAACGGTGACTTCTCCACTAGGGCGGTCTGATCATTACGATGAGCCCAATGTGCGTGCCTACTAGTGGCGTTGCAATGGCATTGATGTGGAATAAGCAGTATTTCTTAGTGTATTTAACAGTTTAAAGCTATTTTTTATACCTCATTTTAACGTATCAGATGACGAAACCAGCACTATATCTTTTGCAAGGCGAAATGAATGTCTCCCTCTTTGGTTTGCTATAACATTATTGTCATGTAATATTATTAATTTAAGGCAATTAACATAATCATGCTATTTGACACATATTTATTTAACATAAAAGGTTTGTTTAAGCTAACCATAAAATGATAACCAAAATGTTTTTTTAAGGTAAGAAAATCTGCTGGTTTAACTGTATCTAACTTCGCAATGTTGTTAAACTGAGCAAAATTTGGTTAATTTAATTCCTGTCGTTTTCTGAGTATAGCATGTGAAAGGACACTTGTAGATTTGTGGCCGCACAACATAAACTATAATTGTTTCATGAATGTGTTTCTTTTTGTGGGTGGAAAACCTTTTATAGGCACTAGGTACTGGTTCCCTTCCCTAGTAGTGCGGAATTCCGAAACTCTCTAGAGCTCGTGTACCACTAAATTCACCCCAACCCTCGCACCATGTAGCGGAACTACTCTCGCATTACATACACACTACATGTGCCTAGCTTGTCTCTCCTCTAGCTCCTTTCGACGAATGATGTTTCGTATGGCTTCCGTGGTTTCCTGCCAGTCACTCCAGGAATCTTCATGCAAGACCGTACTGATGATTTCGTGAACTCTCAGGCTGTTTTAGTTTTGAAAGTGTGTCGCACGTCCGCCCACCGATGACAGATGAAGAGAGTGTGTTCGGCCGTGTCACGTTCTCTACAGTATGGGCATTTATAGGTATCTGCCCGCCGTTTCCTCCAAAGGTATTCCCGAAAACAACCATGTTCGGATAGAGCCTGCGTCACGTAGTAGTCGTTCTCCACGTTCTTCTGCAGCCAGGGATCTATACTAGGTCCACTTTGCCTTGGCGCTCGTGTCCCATTTGTCTTGTAATCTCTCGCTTACTTCCGATGTATTGTCAAATAACATTAAATTAAATATTTAAACCTGATGAAGTAAAGTAACAAGATTATTTTTTGAATGATTGAGCTTTACATGTTCCTATCGGAGAGTAAGTAAGTAAAGATAAAGCGTTAATTTCATAACACCAAAGTCTACTTCTAAAAGGGACAAATACTTGCAAAGAATGTAAATTAGTAGAAGTATTTTGAAACTGTTTTAAAACATTTGTTTATCTATCTTATATATTTGCGGAGGCGACCTACATACTAAGGGAAACACGTTAAATGACGATGGGTAAAGTATAAGAATAAAAGAAAGCCTGGTTAGTTTCCGTTTGTTACAACAGGAAAAGAACATGGGGGTATAGAAACTTGATTGCCAACTATAGTTCCCGCCACGGTATGTAATATTAATAAGAGAAAGGGAAACCTGTCATGGCGGCTCAACTCTTCCATAGCAATAGATGTCTCTGGCCATATGCCCGTGATGTTGCCTAGATACTATCTTCACATCGAGGCAAATGTCATCACTTTGCACAGTCTGAAGTTATCTTCATACTTGTTATCTGTCATGGTACTCTCATATTCTCTGGCTTCTGGCTGTTGTGTTAAACGGTTTGAACCTTTGAACGTGTGTTGTGCCAGGTACTCCGTTTATATTTATTTGCATTTTGGACTTTTCCTTTATTACTGTCGTGTTTATTTCTTTTTTTTTTTGTAAGTAATCTGCATAGCTGTAAACTGTCTGCAAATATTAAAATGAATATTTATTGCAGGTTTGCTATTAGATTCGTGAATTTTTAGTTTC
The DNA here is from genome assembly GCA_004143645.1 of Protaetia brevitarsis. Lineage (NCBI taxonomy): Eukaryota > Metazoa > Arthropoda > Insecta > Coleoptera > Scarabaeidae > Protaetia > Protaetia brevitarsis. The sequence goes on along the minus strand of RXPK01004950.1, from coordinate 48,381 downwards.
GCATATGCTTTTACCCAAATATCTAATAAATATAAGCAATTAATAAGCATTTATTTATTTTTTTTTGTCCTTTTCAGTAGTAATTAAATCGCTGGTGCACGTGAAAAAGGGGATAAGTTAGTTTTGGATTTCCACAAAATTAATGCTAGTCGATAACGACTTCTCCTTTTTCGCGTTCACCAGCAAAACCTAAAGTTATTAACTATTATTAAGTATACCTATTTTCGAATTCTACCGCCAATAGTCCTCCCCTGACATTAGAGGGCGCTATAATCGCGGTTTCACTTTATTATTAGGGACATTGCATTCTATTTGGTTATCTATGCCTCCCGCCTTAGAAACAGTTAGTCAGTTTCATAGTAAGATTCTATATATACAGCTAAAACCGAGTCAATCCCAAACACTAGATACATCGTGAATTACCGGCATCGCAAAAATCGGGAGTGGGGACATATATCTATCGCTCGAGTAGGTGAATTGGTAAATAAGCAGTAGTCAAATAGTAGGTGTACAGGGAAGCAGTATGAGTTACCATTATTAGATAGACGTATTCATGCCAGTATTTATTACACTTACTTATTGGTGTATTTTTGTTATAATTAGTTATGTCGTGTATTGATTGTAACCGCTTGCTTGGCTGGGACAAATATTGTTTCCTCTAATCACTAATCAAGTTGTCATCATAATTTAGCCGGAGATATTTTCATTCCTTAAAACTTATTTCAGTTTCCATTTTCGAAACCCTTTTAAACTAATTATTGTGCTGACGTTTACTGGAAACATCGGGGGCAATTACTAGCATAAGTAGGTATTCAAATGTTACTTGAAAAAACAAAAGATTTATTAGTGACTATTATGAATGTATTACTTTTTTATTTCTAACTATTAGATAGGTAGACACTATGTAAATTTTGTAAATACGCTCATTCTCAATCAATGCGTTGCGTTTCCCAAATCAGACTGCTTTGGTACATTTCGTATCGTTGCTTCAGCCAGCATAAGAGCGGCGTGCTTTTATGTTGGCAATATTTTTAATATATCTCCATAAAAAAAATCTGGGCTCGTTAGATTTGGAGATCTTGCTGGCCAATTCTGTGGACCTCCGCGGCCTATCAACCTGAAATCATTAGATTAGAGATGAATTACAATATTGCGCGTGATGAGCACGCAAATATATGAATGTGTTGTTGAAAATGGTTGTAAATGTGGTATTTATTAAGAAATTATAACACATTAAAATATTATGACCGTCGAAATGTTAATTTTGATTCAATTATAAAATCCGCCACAATGTTTGCTTGCAAAAACACAAGAGAAAACAGTTTTTTGTTTTGGTACTACATGTTTTATTTATATTATTATGTATTATTTATCTTGTGCAAATACAGTTTAATTAGAGGTTCCTTCGGAGGATCTTTTAAGGTGGGTAAATTGTTAGTTTTTATAATATTCACATTTAGTTTAAATAAACATTATTTAGGTTGGAATGTGGAATAAATTGGATGTTATTTGAAAGAATGTCGTTAAAATTGATAGAAATGCTTGAGACACGCCGGAATCTTACGGAGGTTGAATAGTGAATGATTTGAATTAAAAATTCTGTAACGGTCATAAATTTCGATATCTTTGCAAGGAGCAACTTTACTCGAAAAGTCCGTTAATTACACATAGCTGAGTGGAATATACAATATTTAAAATCTACGATTATCCATATAGAAGCAAATAAAACTATAAAATGTATAAACGAAGTTAAAAAAATGATTATTGCAAATCATGGAATCACCTTACATATACCATAAGGAAATTACCTTTGAAAAATAACAATATATATTAACGAATTAATGTATTTCAACAATCTAAAGTTTTTACTGTGCTGTAGGTATGTAACTCTGCATACACGTCAATTTTAGAAAAATCCAAATCCGGCAAGTATTCCAATCTTGTAATGCTAACTAATAATGAAGTTGGATTAAAAATACATATAAAAATCCTATTAAAGTAGATTTATGCTCTTAATTTAAATACTTTGTAAAAAAAAATTCTTTTGACATTTACTTGGGCCAACCTTTGATCTGTTAAAATCTACTTCGTATATTAAAGATTCTGATTCTAATACTTTATTTCGAACTATAGGTGTATTGTCAATGATCAACTTTGTATCGTGAATGGAAAATTATTAAGAAAAATGCTACTGAAGGATTTGACAACTGGAAAAGTCTTCGATACCACCTGAATCGTTTTTATTTATTTTTTTTTTCCACTTATGTCTTCTTGCTTTTAATGAATAAAAATAAGTTATAAAAAAGTGTAATATATTCTTAATTAAATAGACCATGAGAGTATCCTTAAATAAAACAGCATTGGAACAAAGTTACTTGAAAAAGAATTTCAACCATATTCCTGGATCAAAAAAGACATAATGAGAACGATAGCTAAGGAATGGCAAAAATTCACGTTCACATTGAAAATTTTCTGGAATTCAGTTGGTGGTTCTTTCCTAGTTAAATTTTCCGATAGTCCGATACGGTTTGAAAATGTCCTGTCGTACGTTTTATTGGTCTGGACGTGGCAAAACTTTAGCTGATTAAATTAATTCCTGTCGATCCGCTTATATTAGATATTGCTTCTGTGTCACACGATGTAGAACTAGCCTGAGCTTTTCGCCGTACGCCACGCTTAGTAGGGAAGCACTATCCTTGCCAGAGCGTGACGGCTAATTGAATAATAAATTGTTTCGCACTATGGGTATGCATATTAAGATAACTTGTTATAATTTAATAGAGTTGCCTTGTAAGGTGCATTTGCGACAAATTTGTGGTATTATGTGCCGTGAATCAACGGGTATGCAAATCAACTTAAATTGAAACTTTCCAAGCATGTGATCATGGTGGCGAAACATTTTATTTGGCGGCATTTTTGTTTTAATTTTAATACACTACTGTAAAGTATTAGCATATTCTCCAATCCTACAATAAATTAATGCTTTACAACTTCTGACTGTAGCGTTAAATTAAATTTAATGACTGGGCTCCAACATTCGTAAATATTTAATTTTATTGAGGACATTAAACCGAAATTTGTCCTTAAACACGCGGAGATAATTACTCCTTACATAAAATTTTATGACAGGTTTCTGGTATATAAGAGTGCTCCAACTTTTATTGTATTTTGATTACATTTTATTATACCGCATTCGTTCGAAAACTTTTGCCAGCACTACTGTTTGTTGAAACGTATTATTGTAGTGACTGTAAAAGTTATTTGAATTCAGAAAAGCGAATATAGTATTTGCTATGAATAATTTCAGCTTAGTTTTACTTCCGATTCGATATTGTTTCTAAAGTATTTGAATTGAATGTAAAAAATTGAATTGCAAAGTATATTGTAGAATTGTGTATTTAGCTATAGACTTTTTGTAACTAGTGTTACCAGCAGGCTTATAAAATCATCCAATCGGGTAGGTTAATTTTTATTAGATAGATGTAGATCCAATAACTAAGAAAACATATAGTGGTTTTAAGTGGGTCATATTAGGTAAATATTCGTGAATGTGATACTTAGAAAATATATTTATATATTATGGAAACCACCTCTCTTATGAATAGTCTACAGTCAAAATTTCGGTTTGAGCTTTCTATCCAGATAACTAAACGCTTTACAATATCTCTTCGGGAATTCGAAGCAGCAAAAGATCCATCATCTGAATGTTTCCACAGTATGTTTCGAGATTGGATGTGTAGAACCTTTTTTCATCACATAAAGCAAATATCTTTATCCTGTATTTAGATGATTTGCTGGGAAGGTATTGAATAAAACCGCAATGGTCTCTAAAAGAATGCAGTATGTCATCAATTGTAGTATGTTGGCTCAAATTGAATACCGACCTGCAGTTGTTGACGAATGTTTCGGTAAAGTCACGAATCGCAGGCCAGTTTGTCAAATTTCCTTCTTTAGACTCTAGTGTGTCTGAGGCAACGAGTGATAAAGGGAAACCTCTTGTGATTCATAAAGGCTCTTGCAATTTGGATTCCATTGCTCGCAATAGCAGTACAATACCGAAGAAACTGCAAAGAGAGATGGAGCAGAGGAAATCTAATTCTGGAAATCTCCATAAATGAGGCAAAGTAAGATTTCTGGGAACTGTGCCGAATTAACCACGAATGCTCAACCTAGTAGAACATTTTTGAACTTGCATTTTTATAGGGATACTTCAGGCCTTGTTAGCTTGACTCGCAAGAGAATCTGAGCACATTTTAGGGGAAGAGATTATGACATGCATCCATTCCTCTAAATTGCATTGCATGTACAACTAAGTTGATGGAGCATCTTTATCAAAGGGGCTTGTGTTGTTCCACTTTTCGAAGAATTGATTTGGAAGGCCAGATGTAAACAGCACGAATGGGGATATAATATCTTTTTTACGGTTCGCATTGTAACATCCGCAGTTTTATTTACAACATATTGCTGTAAACTGATGTCCAAGCATATTAAGTAAAGAGAAATTAAAAAGACAAAATTAATAGCTAGCTCAGAAAAATGATTCACAAAGGGCGCCAGAGATACTTCAATCTCAAGGGAACTTTTATTAAAAAGTAATAGTGGCGGTTGCAAAAATGACTTTCATTAAAATTCCCAAAAATTGAAATGGCAGTTTCAAAAATAAAAGAACTAGTGATTTTAAAATGATACAATCATATAATTTTATTTAAAAAAAAAAAAAACATTTGATACAATTTACAGGGAATGAAAACCATAAATAAAGATTCTGGCATAAAACAACCTGCATAAGATTCTACAATTAAGAAAGACAATGCAAATCCTTAGCAAACAAAATGGTGAATTCGTTCTAGAAGGACTTTCTAGTACCACAAAAAATATCCACGTGTTTTAAAAATTCAAAAGCAAACTAAAATTTAATTCAAATGACGTAAAGAAACAAGCAAAATCAACAATGAAATATAAAACAAGCTCACAGCTTCACTTCACCTGCCACGAGGTGATAAAATAAAATTAAATTGATAACTACAAAAAAAAAACGGAAAATTAAACTCTATACGCGCTTTACCTTCTAAAACAATATAATTAAAAGCCTTACATGTAATTGTGCACAATACATAAACAACTAATTACAAAGAATTACTAAGATAGACGATATATAAATACAAAAACGAGCTACATCTTAACTGAAACGGATAACATTAACGGTATCCGAAAACTACAACAATACGCGGGCTCGTCTATCTGATAACTCCTCTGGGCCTCAAGGTAACATGGCATATATTTGAAATATACAAACTCGTGTGGTGAACGCACAGCGCAACTCTAAGAAAAAAACTAGCAAATAAACTAAACAATACAGGAGTACGCAAAATGTACAAATAAATGAGATTAAATATACACAATTGTCCAAAAAGAATGAAACAAACAATTAAATCAAAATTCTTAACAAAATTTATGGAAACTCTATCATTGTTTTGACAAGGCTGATCAGGGATAAATAAAAATACACATTTAAATTTCCGAAACCCGGGGTGCCAAACCATAGCAATATGTACATACACGTAATTCCACTGGAATAATGTTTGCAATATACGTTCAAAATGTCTATTTTGACAGCCTTCTCCATTTACCAATTTTTTTAGAAGTTCTTTTTCCGCACCTTGTAGGATAAATTAAATTCGATGATGATGGCCTCAAACAAATTCTCCGTCTACAAGAAAATAATTCAATATATGTGTATATTGCGGATCAAAAGCTTTGATTTAAATTCCCAGTTATCGGCGTACTTCCGTTCGTATCAATCTTCCTTTGAAGAGATATGATTAACGGAATTGAGAATGTGTACCGTTTTCGTTTTTGCGTCAGCATTGTAGAATAAAGAATCGAGGTTTTTTAAACGAACGAAAAATCCTTTTGCGAAGGACGAAGACTCAAACAGACTTCTGCCTTTCAAGATGGAAAAAATAATACATTACGGATTTTCTTCCTTTTCGCGCGCGCGTAGGACATCTTTGCGCAGATCTGTACCCGGAGCAAGATAGAGAGACAGGAAGGGGAAGAAAAAGGGAGATTTCAACGCAAGTTTTAATAGAAGCAAGTGTTGAAGTCGAATCCGCCAGTAATGAGACTGCGGTATTATACTTTGTGCAATATGATGAGAACATCCCTAGTTACGTAGCAAACGTCGTTATGTGTTATCACACGGCATCAGCTATGGCACGAACGGCGTCCCAAACTTAGGGTAGCTAACCCGGTAAACGCAATTACACTTTTTAACGGGTACTGCGTTATTAAATTCATTGAAAACGAGATTAATTTTTGGCAAAAAAAAATCTTTCTTGATCAAAGGAATTTTGATACTTATTTTGTTGGTTCTTGGTCTTCTTATGTGAAAGTAAAATGAAATGTGTAAATTACATTTCAGTTTATTTCAAAAACCTTTCTGAAGCTATTTTTGTATAAATTATAAATTGTAAGAATCGCATAAAATCATATGTAAGTAATGTTTGTTTAATGAATGAAATCAGTATAGTTTTTGCTTTAGGATGAGCTTTTTTTAATTTTGTGTTTTATATAAAAGTTGCGTTTTGATATATGTGTAACAGCCTTCACACCACATACAATGTTGTTCATCGAACCAGAACGCATACGGTATTTAGAAAACTTCTGAACATGATAGCATGTTATGTGAAACGTCAAGCCAAAAAGCAACAACACCACAAAACCCGAAAGACTAATTTTTACAATGAATTATGGTCGTGAAAGCTAACCCTCAACTATTGGGCGCCTTTACGGGTAGGAAACCCGCTTGAAAACCAGGAAGCTGGACAAACTACGGAAAAAGAAGAGCCAACTACAAAGTAGTGCAAAACAAATCTTCTATGGGGGTTTCCTCCTGGTTTTCAGTTGACATTTTAGTGCTAGCTTTTCAAATTTACAATGAGTATCTTTAGAAAAGAGGGGATCTTAACAATACTTAATTTCAAATTCAAAACAAGCAGATAATAAAATCACGTAAATAAATTAAACACCAAATTAGGAAATATGTATATTATAAAATTATGTAAATGTGTAGTTAAAGCTTCAATTGGTTTTTGAACATTTAATTTGTTATTGTAAAGACCTTCTCTCACGTGAAGCAATATTATATTACCGGTTAGTTAATTTTAAGCACGTTTTGGCTGGCTGTTAGAGGTATACGCAGATAACAAAGCAGATCCTGGTTTATCAGGCGACTGGAGCGCACAATACAAAATTCATAATGGCCAGGCAGGGTAATTGAAGCACCAGTTTCTGTTATCGTTCTGAATTCATTAACCGTTTTTGTTATTTTATCGTTTAATGAAATGGAGTTTCGTTCGGATGTTGTACGAAAAATATCCTCCAGGTCACAGAATTTTGTAAAATTAACGGTTCAATCGCGATGTTAATATGATGAAAATAATATTATATAAACATTATATAAACAAGTTGCGGTATGCTTACTGGACTATTAGGTTTATTCAATAAACTAGACGAACTCTGTGTTTCCAGCAAGTAGCGCGGACTTGTAACTTCAAAGCATTTGCAATAGAAAAACGGAATTTGGATTTTTTTTTGACATAGTGAATACATTTTTATCACCTGCGGCTTAACTGGAAACAGTTACAACTGTTATATTTTTAAAATTTTTTGACACAATTTTTTCTTCATCTGAAGTAATAGCAGCCTTTTACGACTTTGAGAGGCTTTTAGTAAATATATTTTTCGGCTTTCGGCTGTTGTTGCGTTGTTGCTTTTTGTACTGGCACTTCGCTGATCGTAATGTCAGCCTTTTAAGAAGTAATCTAAAGATTAAAGGAAGACCTCTGAAGAAGCTAACAGTACAATCAATGAAACATCTAACCAAAAAGCAATAACACGATTACCACCGGATGATATTGTTTACGCCAGTTCATGGTTTTTCATTCTTCAATCATTTTTTTTTTAATCTTTGGTTCCTTTTTGTTTCATTGGAAAGGTATACGCTATATTAGTTGTTCGGTTCTCGCGTAGTATAGTTGTTAGTTGCCCCACCGCGTAATAGTAGTTTAGTTGCCTCGCCGTGTATATAAAAACTTTGCACTTCCCAGCTCTATCCACATCTCAGCGTTGTTCCTCTTTACCGCAAGTGGAAGACAGACGGGTCACTTAGGGCAAGTCTCTTCATTTATTTTTTAGTTTAGATCGATTATTTTGGTTAAAACCACTACATTCACATACAGATATATTTACTATTAATGAAGTATTTTGAAGCGTAGTCAATACTCATTTCCTACTGTAAAAATATGATAAGACAACATTTTCACTTAGTGCGTACGTATTTAAGTGTCAAGCAATATATTTCAATGTCTTCAAATGAAAAGAGGGTGGCTAGCGGTCATCATGAAAGCGCATATAGTATTTATTTGAGGCGCAACAACTATTTTTATTTTGACAGTTCATATTAGTATTCCGTCAGATTTTTCTTCTTTTGGCAGGAAATATAATACTAGTCGGAAAAGTTACAGTGGAGCAACAGTGAATTGCCTGCGTTGGAAACACACGTATTAGAGGATATACGACCAAAAATATGTTGATGCGATAGAAAAAGAAGTAACATGTATGTGATCTTTTACGGTATTTGACAGTAATGACATTTAAGCAATTGATGCTTTGGCTAACCTGTCATCGTCTGTTATATAGTACAGTGACCGGCATAAATATTGCAACATATGGGAAATTTTTTTATTGTTAAAATATACTAAAACTTTTTTTGGGGGATAGGTTGTGCATGTTTAGAAACCCCAAAATTCATTTTGACACACGTCACGTGACCACTAGTATAGCGGTAAATTTAAAAAATATGCAGTGAATCTGCAAAAAGTGAAGTTAGATGATATGATATCCAAAAAAGTTATTTGAAAAAGTTGCTTAGAATTCAATTCTGAGGCCGTATGCGAATTTTTGTAAACATATTTTAAAAAAAATAAAAATCACAATTTTTCCAAATATTGTTTCATTGAATTACATATTTCCATTTTTTTCGCTTTTAGCAGCTCAACTGCAGTACTATTTCCAAATGTGATTGATACTCAAACAATTTTGTCAATTTTTGCATAATTAACATAACGAAAACTGAAAAGTACGTTTTCAGTGTGACAATTGTTGTTGCAAGGGACTGTATCTAGAAATAATAAATAAAATTTTACAAACATTTCCTCTATAAACCACTTAGCAGACATTACTTTTATTGAAAATTATTATATTTCTTGTTTGTTTTCTGCGTTAAAGTGAAATTGGTAGTCCAAAACTGATAACACTAAACATCTAAGCCTGTATCAACCAAATTTGAACTGAAAAATATTGTCTGTACACTCAGAGAAAAAAATGGTTGAGTTAATCGCTTTACAGTTAACACTGTTTCCTTTTTAAATACGAATAATGCTTTAAAATAACTTAAAATTAATAAAAAAAAAATATTAATAGTTAGTGTTCATTCAACATACAAAAATTGTTAATGCAATTTTATATCGTTCATTGTTCGAATAGTATTTACCTTTGTAAGTCGGCTTTCTTGTGGTTGACATAAACATTATAAAAAAAGTGAACTAAAAATGTTTGAATAGTACACTAGAAGCAAGTCTACTAGTAAGAAAATTATTGAATTAACAAAAAAGAAAAATAAAATAAACATGATGTTAATTTAACCAATTATCAGCGTTATTTTTTAACATTTACTTCATTCTCCAATGTAGCAAATCTCTTTCATAAAGACGAAGTAATACACAAAGAAATAGAAAAAGTGGTAATTTCCAAATTTGACACCGTTGGTGTTGAACCTACGTACCACCCACAACAAGGGTATGAACCTGAGGTTCTGTGTACTCTTTCGTCTCTGATAGAAGCCACACGATCAAGCTGTTGCAGATGAGTGTTTGGAAGTAACTTGTAGTAAGTTACTCTTCAAGGGAGATTGATGATTGTCATTTGAAACTCCAACACGAAGCTAATATAATTGAAGGCTTCAGTGCAATAATCAGGTAAGTCTATTCAGTTAAAATGTTTAGGAGAAGCAAAAATCTGATCACAAGCCAAACATGATTTGCATGATAGTTTTAGCAATACCATATTATTATTATTTATCTATATTTAGACCTGCATCTTGCAGCGAGTGATGCAGAATGTGATACTGAGCAAGAACAAATCAATAGCTTAAAATCTGTTAAAAATGGACTTGTCTGGTTATTGCACCGGACCCCTCAATTGAAGTTTTACCTCACTTTCAAGGTGTTGAGGCGGTCTTCACCTTTAGAACGTTGAATGTCTGAACGTCTGAATCGAGTGAGAGGAGGTGGACGATCGTGAATTCACGAATTTGACACCGCATGCCATACCAAGTGGTTGTAGGCAAATGTATACTTAATATGTATGGAAAATAAAACATCATCTATTTTTCAAAGGTCTAACATAATTGGATATTTCCAGTCGGTAATACAGATAACTACAGGTGAATGTACGTTAGTAGTGATAATTATTATTATATTGTATGTAAATAATAAAACCAACGTGTCTCATTTTTTGTGATTCCCATATTGCAGCTCTATTCTTATTAGCAGGATTTTAATGAAACTTTGGTTGTGGATATATATCCATCAGGCGATTAAATGGTAACAAGAAAATGGGATTTTCTCCAGTGACGTTCGTCACTATAATTAAAAAAAAGTTATTTTTTTTGAGAAAAGTACATTAATATTCACTGACATATATTATTTCGAAAAATGTGGAAAGACTATAACGCATTTACATAAAGGGAGTCAGGTTTCATACCTGACTATAATTTTGTGAGGAAATGGTTCCGTACTAACAAATAAAAATACACACGAATGCGGTTTAAAACTTACAATTAGAAAACAAAAACATATTTAATATATCATAGTTATTTTTAACTGAGAATTATAAAACACATCTTTTTTATTAAATAGCAATTTGCTCCAATTTTAACGATTGTTGTAAAGTTCCTTTTTGTTTGAGCGATATTTAAAAAAAAACAAGTGATATTAGAGCTGTCGAAACTCATCTCAGGAGCCGGGTACTCGTCCAATGCACTACCGGTTTCCTTGTTACCTGGGAATCTAAATTGCTCAAAATTGGATATTACGTGAAAACGAGTATTATATGTTATACCTTTACAAGCATATTTATAAATATTTTTGTAAAGCATATTCACATCTTATGCAGAATTATTCATTATTGTTTGATGTTTTAACCATAAATGCATTCTATAACTGTCTACAACATATAAAAGAAAATATAGAATACAAGTAGTTTTTCAAAAACATTTTATTTTTAATTAAATTGATTTTCGCAAAAACTAGACTTTTCTAGATTTAGAAAAATATAATAGCCATTCATTGTGACTTATAGGGCCCACAGGAATGAAATTATGTTCATTATACTTTGCCGGATACGGCTTTTGTGATCACACCGCATTTGGTATTTAAAATCATTTTGTTAGAAATTGTTGCACACACAATTAAATTAACTAATTGCGTTCGTGCTGAGATACTTGGTCAAATTCTACGTCGACGCCATATTGCATATGACATATATATACGTATATATACATATATACATTACGCTGGTTAATTGTTTAATTATCAAAGTGTATTGTTAAGCTGTATTGATAACAGCCACTTGACACTGTGAAATTAATATATGTATCCACTGGTATTTGCCTATGTTCTAATATATCCGCAGGTAGTGTAAACCTATGTGTATACAGATGTATATATGTACGCAATATAAGCGGCAATAAACAGAAAAGGGATCGCCTGTGAAGGGAAATAGGGTCCCGAATCCTTTTCCGAGTTTGTATGCGATTCTCCTAAAACCTGGTAGGCTATCAGTAACCGTTTGATTTTTTTGATAAATACCTTTTTGTATCCTCGGAGTTGATAGACCTAGTTCCGTATACCTAAAAGTGGTTTCCCCGCAAAACCCCACATAATCAAATATTTACGACACCCTGATTTAAACCGAGCCGGCCGGGCGGAAACGGAAACTACGTAATTTTTTCTTCGGCGGCTACGCATTCATCGCCCTGACCAGATTATGGAGACGCGTCGTCCCGAGTTATCGACGTTCCTCATTTTTACAGCGCGTGAAGGAAGGAAGAGAAGACGCGAGACGTCTCTCTCTAGATTATCGTTGCTTTGTTCTTCGGGGGCGAAATGAGAAAAAGCCCACAAGTCCGACTCAATACATACGACGTGATTTCTCCAAGGTATTAAAGGGCGGGTCTGAGTTATGTGCCCGCATCGGGAGATGTGCACGGTCAAACAGTGCGGCATGGTTAAGGTTAAATTTATCGTATATAAGCCCCAAGAAGTTGATAAGTTACTTGCTGTCTGTTGGTGGGCGCCGCTTGATTGATTTTCTCCTACCTTAGACCACAACGTCTGTAAAGTCGATGTTTCTTTTTATTTTTTCTTTGATCAAATATGATACTACAAACTAAAGTACTATATCTACATCGTCTAGATAGACAAGAATCGTATTGAATTCATGACTTGACATTTATTATACAGCCTGTTCAAAGATTTTTGAGTAGTATAGCTAATTTCCTGGGTCATTCGCTGTTTTTAATGGTAATCAATTACGTCTCCAACGGTTTTGTTTTTCTTCAAAATGTTTGTCGTATGCAGAAGATCGCGGTCAATTGCAGATGGATTTGAAATCATTTCATTGGACTGGCTCTAATTATTATATTAGAAAAATATATTACGCATAATATACAAAATATACAAATATACATATATAATTTTAGGCTAAAGTGTGTTTGCACAATGTGATAATCAACTCGTTAGCAAACAGGGATGGCACTAAGAAAGCCAGACGGAAGCTTCACTGAAAGTGAAGAAGAAAGAGCTCTCCTCCTTCTAGAGACTCACTTTCCCGAAAGCAAAGTGGGAACCTCGGAAAATACTTTCGAGAAATATAGAAGACCAACTAAAGAAGCTACTACAATGGCCTGAAGAGGCCTTTCAAAACACCGGGAGTAGACGGAATTTTTTCAGTCTTACTTCAGAAAGGGCGGGAAGAAATCCTTGCTCACATGATTCGGATAAGCCCAAGTAGTCTGGAGCTGGGTTATATTCCAGAAGCTTTGCTAAGGGCCAAAGTCACCTTCATACTAAAAGCAGGGAAAAAGGACATTACGCACCCTAAATCCCACAGATCTATCAGCCTTACATCATTCTTTTTGAAAACGATAGAAAAAGCTGTAGATAATATTATATCAGAACAGACATCTTGGAGCGGGTGCCGTTGCACCCCTGCCAGCACGCCTATCAAACGGACAAATCCACTAAGACTGCATTAGTGGAGCTGACGAATCGAATCCAAGATGCACTGACGAATCGAATCCAAGATTCACTGACGAATCGAATCCAAGATGCACTGACGAATAAAGAAACCGCAATGTGCGCCTTTCTAGGCATAGAGAGCGCTTTTGACAACACTCCACTCGAGTTTGTCAAAAAAGCATTAATTAATAGGGGGGTAGACCCTAGATGGCTTCTAGATGGATGTCGCAGCTACTGTTTACCAGGTCGGTGGAGGCGAAGGTGGGACATAAGGCCATCTCGGTTAGTACGACCAGAGGATGCCCACAGGGGGGAGTTACATCCCTACTTATGTGGAGCTTAATAGTAGACGAACTCTTATGCGGGCTGACGGATCTAGGCATACCTTGTCAAGGGTATCCTGATGATATTGTTATATATGCAAGAGGCAAATTTGAGAATACCCTCTGTGACGTACTTCAAAGAGGATTGAACTTCACGAGAAGATGGTGTCAATCGGTGGGACTCAAAGTTAACCCCACTAAGACTACCTTAGTAGCATTTACTAGGAAAAGAAAATCCAATCTTAAAACCACAAAAATGGATGGGCAAAATATAGATTGGAGAACGGAGGTTAAATATCTAGGCCTTACTCTAGACAATAAACTTCCATAAAACAAACATGAACTTGAAGTAATCAACAAGGCCAAAAGAGCTTTGATGGTGTGCAGAAACGTTGCCAGCAAAAATTGGGAATGCAACCCAAAAATACTGCTTTGGATGTACACAGCGATAGTGAGACCGATCATCACTTATCCATCAGTAGCTTGGAACAAAAGAACTAATCTAGGCACCGCGAGAATTAACCTCTCGAAAGTGCAAAGATTAGCATGTGTATAAGGGGGGCTATGAGAACTTACCCAACTTTACCCCTCTCCATATCGTAGTAGAGGGCGTGGCAAAAAGAGCAACACTTCACAATGGTGAAGGAAGGAACGATTAGGCATAGGCCTCAATCTCTTGACGGTGATCAAACCTGGGACATGCCCCGGCATGATATGTTAAAAAAATTCAGCTTTGTGAAGGAATTCATCAACAAGAGTGAGTGGGATTATAACACCATCTTGAACTTGAATAGAAATGCCATCAAATGGTACACTGATGGCTCCAAAACGGCAGAGGGGACTAGAATAGAAATATATGGGCCTAGAACCATATATTTCGAAAGCTTGGGAAAATATCCAACTATATTTCAGGCGGAAATACACGCTATTGAAAGATGTATTCAGCTCAACATTGATAGAAGTTATCGAAAGCAGGAGATTATCATCATGCCTGATAGTCCAGCTGCCATCAAGGCGCTGAGCCCATACGAAATCAGTTCTAAGATGGTCTGGGAATGCCTAGAGGAATAAAGTAACCCTCCTGTGGGTTTCGGGTTACACAGGAGTGGAAGGCAACGAAATAACGGATAATGTCGTAAAAAGAATTCAAAATTCCATTTGGTATAATCTGAAGTATTTAAATTAATTTTATCATTAAGTTATTGATAAGTACTGTGGTATCTGCTGTAACAGGGTCTTCTCCACAAGAAATGACGGTCTATTTTCTTTAAAGTTTCGCATATTCATGATAATACGATATTTATATTATCGTTATCTTCTACTTTATTCATTGTATGTAACAATTGCCGATCAGCGGATCCCACGATACGGCCCGAAAGGGCGTTTGAAGTTCGAAAAAAAAACAACGCAAAACGGCATTGTTGCGCCCTCTTGTAGAGAGAAGTAGATCGAATAGCGGAAATGACGGAATAACGACTCGAATAGTTTATAAAAATCTTTGACATTGTTTTTTTGAATGAATTAGTTCGTGGAGTCCGAATCAGCTTTTGAAAAGCTCGCGATCCCTTTTGTTACCGGACGAATTAAATTAAAAGTCAAATTCAATCTTCTTTTGTTAAAAAATCTGTAATTTTTCCCAAGTTTGAAAATTCGAGAACAGGAAGCGAAAGCTTTCCTGGCGAAGCGATTCTATTTATGTGTTAAAACCGTTCGAACAAACCCTTTGTTTCATATAAAATTATCGTGCCTTAATATTTCGGATTACGAGAAGAATAAACCTATACACTGGTAAGTCGAATGAAAATTTCGCTTATACAACTAAAAATTGCGAAAAACTCAGACACCGTATTTCGTTCTCTCTCTCTCCCTCTCCTTTGTTTTGTAGTTTTGTATAGTAAAATTTCTCTGTGTTTATGGTTAACGTTATCATAATTTTAAAGTTTTCTTTTTGATAAAATTTTCACTCGACATTTCATTAATTTTGTTTCCTTTTGTTTCATTTACTTCAATATATTTGTTAAAATCACCATCTCTTTTATTTCACTAATTTTGAGTTCAATTTGTATCCTCAACAAGTGTTTCGGAGAGGAAATCTTAAGCAGAGAGTCGACGAGGGTGGAAAATTAGACAATCTTTAGGCAAAATAACGGCCTTGTTTCGACTGATTGAGAAAGATCGTTGTGAAAATATCTTTGGCTATAACCACTCAAACTAATTACTGCCATACAAAAAGATCGTTTTCCAGCGGTGACTTGTTGGTCAAAAGAGCAGGTTGGGTTATCTGTAAAACGGGGGTGGTTCCATTGGCATCAGGGTAAAGAAGTTTCTAGCGAGTATTTAGACTGACTACCCCGAGATTAGCATACAAATAACCCACGTCCGTTACCATAGAAAACTCCCATTTATGTTTGAATCTATTATTTAGAATAAGTTTATTTAACATTACAATACTTTTTATTAAATGAGAAGTAATGCGTAATGACGGTACGAACAATTTAAACCTTTTCACTAACTGTAAAATGCGTCATTTCTGTCATCAATTGGATAACAGGATTAAGTGCTATACTACAAGATAAAAATTCTACTGATTTGCGCAAATTCAAAGACTGGATCTGTTTTACCAGATTTTATCATACGTAACTGATGTTTGGACGCCTCCTAAAGCAAGCATAAGAGATTCTTCCTGCGATTCCTGCGCTCAAAACCAATATGACCACACAAGTATCTACTTTTCATTTTGGGTTCGCTCTATCTATACTCAATGCATTGAATAGAAGATTACACTGACGGAGATGCAAACGAAACAAACCAAATTGTAGACTCTAATGTGTGATTAGAATATCATATCATGAAAGGTGATTGGAAATGTTTTTCAGGTTATTCCTTTAATTTCCGTGAAACATTTTGATAGTGTACGGAGTCGCGGACGTTGTTGATTGTAGTGCACCTACATTTAATTTGAATTTGCCGCATGAAAAACTACCTTTCGGATGGAATACGTGGCTTGCGATATAATATTACACTCGTATAATTTCGCTGTAGAACGCAAGCATGACCTGAAATTTAATCCTTTACCTATTTTAATTAGTAATTCGTGCATGAAAATGTATGTCTCGTGTTAGATTTAGTTTTCATTCATTTTACAGTGTCCGCACACGTAGTGGACGGTCCTGATTCAAAAAGGAAGGTCTGCGGCAGTGCGAACGGTGACGGCAACGAAATAAACATAGAAACGGACGTGTGCGAATCATTGCTGCGGAGTTTTCCTTTTGGCTACGGTTTTGATTTATTTAATGAAACTAGGAAGCTTGCGAGAACACCTTTCCATGTTCCAGCATTTGCACAGCGTTGCTTCCTTTTTTGCTTTATTGTGTTTGTTTGTATCATGAAAAAGTAATATTGTAGTCATTTTTTTTTTTTGATAATAAAACATGTTTGTAATCGAACTTTTTTTTAAATTCGTTAACGTTTCCGAGTTGCTGATGCATACTACAACATATAATGATTTGAAATCCTAAAGGGTAAATATAGTACAGGGACAATTTAAATAATAACGTTATGATAATCCAAATCACATATACCGAGTAAGAAGTTGCGAGCTGTCGATTGCAATCTGGGAAGGACTTCAACTGCAGGCATACCTAGGTGCGTACGAAACCGCAGCACAGATTTATTAACGTTGAGCGAATTGTCATAATTAGCCGAATTAAATTGAGCCTGAAATTCTTTTCTCGTTTTATTATAAAATTTGTAAAAGTAATATTAATAGCAACATTACCATTGTATTAGTGAAAAGGGAAATAATAAGATAATATTCACATATTCGATAACTAAAATCTATTCATGTTTCTTTTCTATTCACACTTATTTTTCTATCGAAGCATCAGATAATGTAAATTATAATTTTCAATGAGAGACTTTATAAACAATATCAAAATAAAAAAATAACAATGAAAACGAGTTTTAAACGTCAATAATCAAATAAAATAACAAACATAGATTCTAAACAATCTAACATTAATAAGTAAAGTACTAATTATTTATATTTACTATTTGTTAATCACTAATTCATTAATTTCCATGCGACAGTAATAATCGTCGGCTAAAAGTGCTTGGGATGTGCTAATTTTGTACGACTGATATTTATTCTTATGTAAACGGTTTAAAACTCAATTTGTTTAGATGTCATAGTAGGATTTTATTCCACTAATGCACAAACTTATTTCGATATCACTGACATTTTTCTCTGGGACATTTTTACTTTTGTTATTTATTAATGTAAACGTTGTTTCAAAACGTCGGACCGTATTACTAGTAGTATTTGCCCTAGGAATTGATTCGGGGTAATTTGCTGCAAACAAATCGTGTGTAACTTCTGCTGAATTGCCACCGTAAAATTGTTTCACAATAAAAAGTTTTTCCTGGGTAGAAGGAAAATACCTTATTAAGAAATGTAAGGAATGAATCGAACACCGGCTAAACTGAAAGTGAAATTACGCCTGTGTTTACGCATGCCTAGCTAATTGTTCCCCTCGCCTCGTAGTAGTCGGAATGAGGACTATTTTGAACTGATTTAAATTGAAAAGATCGATGTGGGGATAGCATTTTGTAGTAGTTAGATAAGGGTAGAGAATAGCGGCAAGTGCTTGACGTAAGGCAGCGATAGCATAGGGATTGGAGATGCTAAATCGGAGCGTATATCTGACACACAACTGCCCAGCAGAATAGCATGCATATTTTTCGACTTTGTTAACTAATAGATATATTTTTCATCCTTCTTTCACCATATTAAGGCAATCGACATGTCGAAAGTGCGCTCTTGGTACGTATTACGGTACTTTTCGTGTATGCTCCCATGTTGCGGTGTTAAAAATAAATGTTGTGCGTTTAAAGCAACTTCGTATTTTATTTTCCCTTTTATTTTTTATCTGGACAGTTCAATGAAAATTCACGCATATGTAAATAGTCTTTTAAAGTAAGTTCATGTCGACATAAATTTTGATAATACGTCACGTTCTTTGCACCAATTAATATTATTTGGTTGAACTACGATCAGATTTTTTGAAATTAATCAGCGAATTGAATTCAGTTTGTTCATTATTTAAGTCGAAGTTCCTCCGTGAATAGTGATTAAAGAGGCAAGTTAAATAGCTTATTATCGAATTAGAAAAACGCTCTTCTGTTTTTAAAGACATATATCACGTTTAATATACCTTTATAAGTTGTTTCGGTGTGCGCTTGATTGAGGATAATGCATCCATTAGAATTTGTATCAGCCCTTATTTTGGGACGTCAATAGAAAGATTAGATACATGAAACGAATTGTATCTCATGGATTAATCTGTAAATTTGTAATTGTTTACTTTAAAAGTTATTTTGTAGTACAAGGGAAATAATTACTTACTTATTTTTTTTCTTAATTGTAAGTTGTAAGTTTAATGATTTTGTATGATTATAAACTCGTGAAAGATACTACAGCCATCTTATAAAAACCAACTGCCTCATGCTCGATAATAGGTCATCATTTTTCAGAATCTAAAAGGTAGGTGCGTTATATTCACTAAAATAAAGAACTATATCTATTTATATCTAGAATTAGATCCATTTGTACAATTATTTCCTTCGCTAATTTTTGAATTTTGCGCAAATGTTAAATTCAAAATTACCACTTCAAAGAAGTGTGAGAAAAATAATTTCAAAGTTTTCTAAAAATTTTATTCAAATATAAAAGCGTAAAAAGAAATTAGAACAAATAATAAATTTAAATAAATAAAGAATTAAGTTTGGCCTAACAAAGATGACATCAAGTGTGGTAAAGTGGTTCAGTGGCAGGTCACCTAGTGGAAAGGAGGGTTGATTGATGCAACAACTATAAAATTGAAATTTTAATAAATTTGCAAAAGAGGGAACGTGAAAAACGTTTGGGATCAGTAACCTATCAAACTCCTTCATTGCAGGAGTTGGTGTAAATAAGTAAACTGAAGGAAGAAAATGTAATTGGAAGCGGTTTTTGGCAGTCTCATTTAAGTGTTTCAGTAAATGCATGTGATTATGGAAAATATTTTCCTTTAATAATAATTTCGATGGGTGAAATAATATTTATATTTTGGGATTTCAAGCCTTCTTTGAAGATGTACCCATGAAAAGATATAATTGAAATTAAAATTAAGATCAAATAGTTTGGAAAGGAACCCAAAATGGGCTCCGTTGCATAGTTGATATACAACGATGCCAAGTGCTGAAGATATTAGGCACAGATCTACGGCGCTCCTGTCGCAAATCCTTGCAAGTTAACAGTGAAATCAGAACGAGGAAACTTTTATCAATAGATAAAAACGAAGAATATCACGGAAAATAATAATCTGAAGGAACTTTTTGAAGGGGCTTGTAAATGTCCTATCTATGGGGCTGAAAAAATTATGTACTTCTCAGATATAAATAAACGAAGTAGTAAAGTTTCGTGGTCGCTAGTTCTTACAAAAATGATCTTTTCGCATTCATCAAAATCTTGTTTCAACTACTTCTAGTTACGACAAATTGACGACAACATCACCAAAAGATGCGAAAATGCATTTATCTTAAAAAAAATATTTTGCTTTGCAGTATATTAGATAGTGGCTTCCTTGATTACTTTCCATTCAATCGGTATAACAGCATTTAGTCAAAAGTGTAGGAGGTGTGCAAAATTAAATAATAAGACTGGGAATACAGCGTTCGATCTGGCAAGACTGATGGTGTGGAACTCCAAGGGACGATAGCTGAACATGTGATGTGCCTTCAATACAAGATTGAACTCGCTAGAATCATTTGTTTGTCTGTAGTGATTTTTTCGTGCAACAGTGTTCTACAGTGTGTCTTAAAAATTAGTGATATTCATTTTGAGCAACTTTCGCAACATTTCAGTAGACTTACACAGACAATATTTTATCAGGAGCTCAGATTTTTCGGTGGTTTAAGGCATTCTCAGAAGGAAGAGAGTCGATTCGTTTGCAAGAAACGATAAAAATGTTTGCAGAATTCGGGATCTTGTGCGTTCAGACTGTCGGTTGACAATTGGAATGATCGCTGAAAAGTTGAGTTTGACTAATACTACGGTTCATTAGATTTTGACTAATGAATTGGAGATGAGAAAAATCCGCACAAAAAGCCTTTCACAGAATCAAAAGGACATCAGGATGCAAAGGTGCCTTGACTTATTGAGAAACGAAAACGAATAAAACTGATCCCGATTTTCTGCCACGTGTCATTACTCGTGGCGAGGTTTGGGCGTTTCAGTACGACTTGGAAACCAAACGCCAGAACATGAAATGGCACACTTCAAACTCTCCAAGTTCCAAGAAAGCAAGAATGTACAAGTCAAAGATCGAATGTGCCTCCAGCATAAACTATCAATCAACATTTTTACCGAAAGATTCTTGAAAGGCTACGAAAAAAAGCGACATGCGTGTGAGACCAAACATCAAGAACAACTGAGTTTTGCATTATGACAATGCGCCTTCTCACACAGAATCAATAAACACGTTTTTGGTCAGACAAAACATTCCTGTAGTTCTCAACTCCCGTATTCCTCCTTATTTCGCTTGATTTCAGACAATGTGACTTTTTCCTCTTCCTGAGATTGAAAAATCGCCCCAAGGGGAGATATTTTGGAACACTCGAAAACATTCAAAGCGCTGTGACCGACCAGTTGAAGGGTATTCCAGTATTCGAATTTTAGCACTGATGTGAGGGCTGGAAAAATCGTCTCCAGCGCTGGGTGGTTTCCAAAAGAGGGTTTTTTAGGGAAACAATATTCAATTATAATTTTATTGTAATAAATATTTTTTAATAAATCAATTTCATTGCTTCATTTACACACCTCCTATTGTATCGGGATTATTATATGGGAAAATTCTAATTGTAAATAATAGACATTTTGCTTTAGTAATACAATGGCTAGAGCACACTATTCAGGTCATATTAATTATGTTTGGTGTATTTCCAGCATTAATATCATTTATTAGTGGTTGTCTGGTATGGCATAGCTATTAATAAAATTATTATTGCATCTTAATTATACATGTCAGGTTTTAACAGAGAAAATTAATATTTGTTGTATTCTATTAATTTGTACATACAACTTTGGTCATAATTTTGTTTTCTAGCCACGTTTTCGTTCTGAAACATCAGTAACGCTACAAGTTTAACCCCCTCAGTTAAGTTACGTCTTCGTTTTAGGCCAACCGTGGCCGTTTCGTTTACATAAATTAAAACGTCCGAAGTTTGTTTTGTACCAGTGGCGCTGGAGACTTTACGATCTTCGGACTGGCATACCATACCAGACGCAGCTCGTTTTTCCATCCGTTCCGTGTTTATCTTTAAACCAATTTGTCTCCGGTTATTAACGTTTGCCTTGTTCTCGCAAAAGCACCCCACCCTGCCATTAAATTATACACGAATACACACATAGTACGCGTGCTACTAGTACACGCGTTGTTGGTCCGACTCGGAAAAACGGATTGTTCAGAGTGAAATTACGACCTATAAAAAATAATTCATTCTCTACGGAAGCTGATAAAAATATGTCGTGTCCGGAATAATACGAATCCCCAACGCTTTTTTGCGAATAGAGCAGTATTTGGCAACGAGAGGCAAAGGTCATAAGGTCATAACATATTAATATTATCATTATCATTTTAAATTACGTAGAGAAAATAAGTTCTGAAATATAATGGGAGGATATTACCTTATTACAACGAATGTGCGACGAACGCTTGTGAAGAATTTAACCTACTAAGCTCTCCAGTTTCGTTTTTAAGAAAGCTGATTACTACCGAAAGTTAAAATAAAACACGGACACTTCAACCACTTCTCATTTTCAATATTGTCAAAGATTATTCTTGAAATAGCATTTATATGTATCATAGCATTAATATTCTTTTTTATTCCACGTTGTCCAACAAAAAAAAAACATCCTATTACCAATCCGTTCTGCTTTACTTAGTTTTTCATTAATCTCTGTGTCTAGTTTTCTATGTTTCCATTTTTACTGTGCCTAATTCGTTAAAACCGCCTACAAGTTTTATTTTTTATTTTCCATTCTATTCAACATGATACTTCTTTCTCCTTTGTTATGATCACTGTAGTTTCCTCATGTTTGTCTTCATATTTATTTCGTTTAGTTTTTTACCGACAACGTTGGGGTTATATTGTAAACCTTCCTTTGTTTTCGCCAAAAGAGCTGTATCATCAATTTATATTATCTCCTCTGTTTTAATTTCTTTCATCTTCCAATAGTTATTTTGTCGAAAATACTCCAAACTGTGGTACTGGAAATGCTGCAAACTTCTCCTAAACCCCTCACCACAAACTGCACTAAACTGGACGTACGTTTCAATAGCAAAGCTATCATCATCAGCAGAAACACTGAACTAAATAACTACACTAAAACTACCCTAATTTATACCTAAAAAAGGTCAAGGTACATTAATCACGGTCATGGCTGACTGCCGTCATGCTTAACTAGTCACTAATCCTAACTCTGTCTAATCTACTACTTATGCTTAATAAACCGTAAAGACAAGAATTTAAGGGTCCTAAATCTGAATTCATTAAAATATGTTTGTTTTTATATATTTCCATATATTGTTATGAGGGTATGGAAATATATAAAAACAAACATATTTTAATGAATTCAGATTTAGGACCCTTAAATTCTTGTCTTTACGGTTTATTAAGCATAAGTAGTAGATTAGACG
Organism: Protaetia brevitarsis; assembly: GCA_004143645.1. Lineage (NCBI taxonomy): Eukaryota > Metazoa > Arthropoda > Insecta > Coleoptera > Scarabaeidae > Protaetia > Protaetia brevitarsis. The sequence goes on along the minus strand of RXPK01004950.1, from coordinate 24,957 downwards.
GAGTTAGGATTAGTGACTAGTTAAGCATGACGGCAGTCAGCCATGACCGTGATTAATGTACCTTGACCTTTTTTAGGTATAAATTAGGGTAGTTTTAGTGTAGTTATTTAGTTCAGTGTTTCTGCTGATGATGATAGCTTTGCTATTGAAACGTACGTCCAGTTTAGTGCAGTTTGTGGTGAGGGGTTTAGGAGAAGTTTGCAGCAGCTATTTTGTCGTTCTTTTATCGACTTTCTTTATAAACATCATCCATCACTGCCGAAAACAGCAAAGGGGCCAGCTTTATCTAACTCCTTTTTCCTTCATAAACTCTCTCCACTCTTCATTATTTGTTCTTACAGTGTCTCTTCTATTTTTTTTTTCCATATACTTTGCCTTCTAACTCTATCAAAGGTCTTTTCTAAGCCTATAAAGTGATCATATGTTGTGTCTCTATTTTTGATAATTGATTTTTCATTGCCTTCTCTTATTAAAAAAGTGAAGCTTTCTGTGCTTCTACCTTTTTCAAACACACAGTGTGTGTCTGTTGCATGTTATCGTCCATATTTTTAACTCCATTACTCTTGCTAGTACTTTGTTTGGCATGATTATCAAGGTGATTCCATCTTTTATTTCTTTATTTCTAATTTTAATTTTACTCTGGCTTTGTAGTTTCCCTAGTTTTATTTTCCCAATTGCATCAGTCATCACCTCATCTGTAATTGCCCAGTGCTTTTCCTATACTAGTGTTTTATTTGTTCATTCTCTGGGTCTTGTTCTTCTCTAGTTTCCTCGTTGAAATGTTCTTCCCGTCTCTTCATTATGTTGTCTTCATCTGCTATCATTTTTCCACCTTTGTTCTTTATGTTTGTATACTCTTTTTTCTTTCTTAATTGCTGCAATGTCCCATAAAACAGTTTTTGGTTATTTTAACATTTTTGTTTATATTTTGTACAATCTTCTTGTATCTTTTTTTCGGATTCTTTCCAAGTGTGTGTGTGTGTGTTTTTATTTTACTATGAACTTTATTCCATCAGTCGATATTCTCTTTTTGGTGTACATGTTACTTAGGTGGGATATTTCACGTGTTCCTCTTGTAGGTTTAAGGCCTAATCCTTGTCCATTTATTTTTCATAGAGTTTCTATTTTTTTTTCTTTTAGCTTCTTATAATTTCTTCCCGACATTTCTTCTTTTCCCCTTTGATTCTATAACCTTTTATTGTTTGCTTCATACTTTTTCTTATTTCAACTTGTTTATGTTATTTACATTGATCTTCTGTTCCCATTTTATTTAGATAGTGGTCACTTTTCTGCCTTTCTCGATATTTCAATTATTGACTTTCTATTCCTACTGTTTCCAATGCATTGATAGATATTTTTGTGTTTGAATTTAATCTGATTCGGTTTCCTTTTTTTTTTTTTTTTGATAAATACACATTTATATTGAATATCTGGTATTGACAAAGTAAGTTGGTTGTTTGGAAGAAATAAATATTTAGGTCACATTAAAAACGTGTGTAACATTCGGTTGATATTAGCATACATATGTTTCACCTTACCAAGGATTTTCAGTGCGGCTGGTCAAGCTAATGTATTATACGGAGAAATTCGTATGTATACTTAATGAAGGGAAGAATAATGAAATGAGATCGACAATTTAGCAAATATTTTCACGTTAATAATGAGATTTCCAAATTTTCATTCAAATACTTACTAAATAAATATTTGTTTGCCTTGTAGCATTTAAAATATGCTATAGTTTATAGTAATCTAATGTAATGGCTATCAATATGTCGTTTTTAAATTTTGTATGCGGTAATTTTTCGCCAATACCGATCTTAAGTCGACAAGGGGATATCTCTCCGAAAGCAACGCGAGTGCTAAAATGTAGTGATGCGACGAGTCCGTGATTTTCGAGAATCGTGTAACTCGTACTCGGTTGGCAAAAGAATCAAACCATACTCGAGTATGTGGAGTGGATTCTAGTACTCGAGTTACCAGACTTTATGTCAGTAGCCGAGTTCTCAGACTCCATTCTAATACTCGAGCTTTCAGACTTGACTCTAGTACTCGAGTAGACCGGTTTCAGTCGTTTTGGAATGTGTGTTAATAAGTCTTATAAAATTTTATTCAATTATACAATTCAATTTTTATTGTTTTAGCACGTGACTTATTTTTAAACTATTTTATACTTACAATCGTATTGCAATTTTATCTTTTTATTTTACTTATACATTTTCTAATTTAGCAATTAATTATTTTGTACAATAATTTACACAATTTTATCCACTTTATTATTCATTTTAATTTCAATTTAATTAATTTACATAATGTTAATTAACCTGAAGATGTCGCTTAGTGGATGAAACCGGTTGTACATTATTAAAGAATTTGTGAGAAATTGAACCATTTTCCTTTCACCACTATTTTGGGGTCCATATATTAATTATCTTTTTGCGCCATGCATATTTTTTTGTACTATTATTCACTATATGCATGTTTTGAAATACTAAACATACGCACATATTTAATTCATCTGATTTTAGATTTTAAATGTTCAGTTGTTTTAAGTTAATTTCACTTTTTAATTTGTTTTGCAATTGTTCATGTTGTTCAATGTCCTTCTTTGTAGTTTTCTTCTATGATCTTTGTGCGTTGCGCCGAACGCAGCTGTTGATATATGTATGCGACTGTTTAACCTTTTGAGGCAGTTCCCTGAATGATGCCCGTGTAAGTAGGTGATTTAAAGATTTGTTTCGTTTATTGTGATTTATTTCATCCATCAAGGAACTCGCTCTATAATAATTGGTATTATATTATTGTGTGCACAATTTTGTTGTAAGATTTCAGTTCTGGAAGATATATTTAATTTTAAGAGTTTAATTTTTCGTTTTTTTATTTTGCTGTTTTCTAATTATTCATTAATCACCTCGGGTTGGGTGAATAGAAGCTTTGTGCTTGCTTTTAGTTTTTCTTTTTTTAATTTTCTTGAATTGTCCACGTTTAATTTAGTTTGGTTAATTTTAAAACCACGTGGAATGATTTGTTATAAAAAAAAGGACTATCTTCCTGAACTATTTAACCTTTTGCTTTGTTAAAGGATTTAGCATTGTCCTTTTGTAATTTAGAGAGTAATGCAGTTTTCGATTTCGGCCAGAGCCCTAAGCTCATGGTTTTTTTTTCTGCAATTTGTAACTAACTGTTTTTTTTCTTTTTTTTTATATAATAAATTATTGATTGTTATTAACGTCATTCAAAATTCTGTTCTTTAATTTTTGATAAATCTTTTCAATTTTTGGAGTAATTAAAGAAAGCCAGTTTTCTTTCACCCACAATTTACTTTTCCTTCAAGTTTTAATTTGCGAGGATAACCCTGAGTTTAATTGTTCTTTTGCGCCTTTTTTTTATCCGTTGAGCTAGCTAATTTAATTTTCTCATTTTTAATTTTCATTTTTTGCTTTTTCTTTTGGTACATTCAGTACACAGCAGTGTTTCCAATTTCATTGCGTGAATAATTTCGTTTAACAAAAAAATTGGTGGTGCTTAAACAAATTCTTGCCAATTTAAATTTGATTCACGAATTGAATTTGACTCACGATTCAACTTTCCGTTTATATCTGGCTGCTGCAAGCAAAGTAAGCGCTATTTTAGCCATTCTAGCCTATATGTAAACAAGCTATCTGCTTGGGCCAATAAATATTTCAATGATTTAACAATTTTTTTTCTTCGTACATAATTAACTTGTTATTGGCGTCACAACATCTTACAACTCAGTCCCCTTGCCAGATCCGTGCCGATTACTCATTGAGAATTAAGTTAATTTTACTAAAATATGTCTACTTGTGACAACCATTTTACGTGTGGGTCTCTAAGTTCACCGGTTAGTTTTGGACATCCGTAGGATTGATTTTTAGCATACCTATACATGGGATTTATAAATGAGGATATTCACTGCACTCTGTACCTATGTAGATATTGGAATTTGTAATGGATCTAGAATGAATATGCATAGAATATTCTGTGCTAGTAGTTAGGAAACTTTTATTAATAACAATATTACAAATTACCTGACAAATGACTTCCTATTCACTGCCAAATATTGCTAATTTAAATGTTAATCAGAAAATTTATCGATTATGTGTCACAAAATAATTGGTTTGGTAATCTGTGTAACAACATCCAACTTATGGGAGAAAACTAATAAAGCAAAGGAAACTAATTTCTCAGGTCGCGAGATGCGCTACCACCTTTCCAGTAGGTGAATGTTTCAACTTTCGTGTTCAGTATGGCATAAATTATACCGAGTTAAAAGGTATCATTAATCTACGACGAGTTACGCGCGAAGAGCGCACCGTTCCGCTCTTAAATCAGCCATTGAATCTATAAACAAGATCGCTCGTTTGGCGCTGCCGCTCCGCGAATCGGAAATCAATTCGAAAGAGGACAAAAAAATCGCTCTGCCATTCGCCATTTGTAGCTTATAACGGATATAAATGGTAAATAGAGGAAAAGGGTGAAGATCTCGAGTGTTATTGATAGGTCTTTTTTTTTCTCTCCTAAAACCGATATCGGATTTTCCCGTTTTGTACTGACGGTTAACGCACTATTATGTAAAGTCATTCTATTGGAATGATCTCGTCTCAATGCGCTTAGATAATGACGCTATTTATAGCAAACCAAACATGCTAGAAGGCTGTTGAACATATAATCCTTTATAACACAATAACAATAATGACAAGGATCGATATTCAATTTAAAAACATCTAAGCACAAAATCAGCTTACAGAAATAGATTTTGAATGGCTTCCCAAATTCTGATAAAAAAGGGTGTAGTAAGGTAAAGTTGTCAAATAAGAAATAGACTCCTATTAAAAATAGTCGGTTATTTCCCTAAGAAATAATAAATTAATATTACTGCCAAGGCTGTAATATTAAATTACACCTGTAAAAGAAATTACCATACAATACAGGGTATTCCACGTAGCTGGTTCATTAAAAGTTTATGATGTTCTATTATTTACTTATATTTGAGATTTTGGCACCAGTATCTGTTCGATTGGAACTATAAATGTAAAATACCTTAACCAAAATATCACTTCCGGTTAACCGGAAGTGGATGTCAACTTTGTTATTTTAAATAGAATGATATAATTTTTTATACATTTTTGGATTCTACAACTATAAATACGTCAGTTTTCATTAGCTATTCCTATAGCTACATGTTGCTGTTTTTGAGTTATTTAAGTTTCTCTTTTTTTTTTAGTCATAATCATTGCTTCATTGAGAAATTAATATCTCGATTAATACTGCAAGTAGAGACTCCAAATTTGCTATGTTATGAATGTAGATATTACTCTAAGAAACTGTAAGCACACTTTACATTCTAACATACAGGGTGTTCAAAACTGAGGAACAAAGCGACATATTTTCAAATACAGAAAACTCATTTTTTTTAAATAGAACAGCCTATATTTTGATTCGAAATTAGGAAGTAAATATCATCCCCTATCACTTTATATGAGCATTCCCTATACCTATCTTTAATAGATTTTGATATATGAGCGACTTTTTGTTAAACAGACTAAGTAGCCCCATCTTTAAATGTTTGTAGCTGGCCCTGAAATGAATTCACGTCAAATTCATGTATTATTTTTGAATAACCATACACGAATGTCTGTTCGAATAGTCATTTCTATTAATATTGCGTTGTACGAAAGCGTAATTACAATCATATACATAAACACTTGGTTAGTCAATGAATTTGACATTAATCCCATTCAGAGCCAGCTACAAACACGCAAAGATAGGGCTACTTATGTAGTCTGTTTAACAAAAAGTCGTTCATACCTCAAAATCAATTAAAGATAGGTATAGGGAATGCTGATATAAAGTGATAGGGGATGATATTTGCTTCTTAATTACGAATTACAATACAGGTGTTCTATTAAAAAAAAGAATACTTAGTCTGCTTAACGAAAAGTCGCTCATATCACAAAATCTATTAAAGATAGGTATAGGGAATGCTCATATAAAGCGATAGGGGATAATATTTACTTCCTAATTCCGAATTAAAATACAGGCTGTTCTATTTAAAAAAATTGAGTCTTCTGCATTTGAAAATATGTCACTTTGTTCCTCAGTTTTGAACACCTTGTATGTTAGAATGGAAAATGTGCTTACAGTTTCTTAGAGTAATATCTACATTCATAACATAGCAAATTTGGAGTCTCTACTTGCAGTATTAACCGAGATATTAATTTCTCAATGATGCAATGATTATGACTAAAAAAAAAGAGAAACTTAAATAACTCAAAAACGGCAACATGTAGCTATAGGAGTAGCTAATGAAAACTGACGTATTTATAGTTGTAGAATCCAAAAATGAATAAAAAATTATATCATTCTATTTAAAATAAGAAAGTTGACATCCATTTCCGGTCAACCGGAAGCGATATTTTGGTTAAGGTATTTTACATTTATAGTTCCAATCGAACAGATACTGGTGCCAAAATCTCAAATATAAGTAAATAATAGAACATCATAAACTTTTAATGAACCAGTTACGTGGAATACCCTGTATATATTTATACATTGTACGGTAAATTCTTTTACATGTGTAATTTAATATTACAGCCTATTATTTTTTGCAGTGTACTATGCCTTAAATTAAATTTCTATTTCCAACGATTCCAATATGCATTTGGTAACACAGAAATCATAGCTTACTTTAAACAACAATCTAATTTAAAGCATTTTGCAGAATATGCAAAACGTTTAATAATATGCATAAAACTAAGAATGCGTGAACAGTTATTTTATTAAACCAAACACTCAGAAGATACAAAAGTATAAACTTAACGCAATGATTTTTTTTCATTAAACAATTTTAAAGGAGAAAAGAACATTTGAAATTGTCTTTTGAAAGGTTCAAAAGCCTAATCTGTGTAGCTATTGTATTATTACTGGGATTTCGTTTGTATTATAATCTAAAGCAAAATTTGGTGTTAATGATAATGTATTAATAACATTATTAGACATTATTGTATTTAAAATATTGGTTACCCAATTATTGTTTTGTATACTTTTCGTATTTTGAGTTGTATTTTAGTTGTTTTATTTTCTTTTGATGTTTGAGTTTTATAGTTGTAAAACCTTCTTCATACATAAAATTTGGATATTCTAAAAACGTGTGTTTGTATATGTTATTTGTCAAACTAAAAATCATAAATATTTAGAAAATAGAATAAAAGAATAAAAATATAACAAAAATCTTACAATCTTAAAAAAAAACATGAAATAAATTAAAATCATACATTTGTTTTTAACGATATAACAATTTCTAACAAGGACGAAAATTTAAAAACACGTAATATACTTGAAATGATCCAAATTCATAAACATAAAAACGCAGTTAATCATAAAATTAACATACAGTACTTCACAAAGCTATGTAACTTAGTTTTATAACTAAAGACAATAATATTTTTTAGAAATCTATTTAATTACAAAATTCAATAATGTTCGCATATTTAACTTATAATAAATAATTAAAACATATTACATTGAAACGCAATCCATAAATAAAACAAAACGATATAAAAAAAATTGAAAAATATTGAAAATTTATAGTACACAAAACAATTATGATTTTGTCATTTATTAGACAACAAATTTATTTATAGATAATTTTCATTACCACTTTATGACTTATATTTTTTATATATGTTTACTTGTTTGTGTTTTGATGTTTTTCTGAAGACCTAAAAACTGAGAAAACGAAAAGAAATTAATAAATTGTTATATACAATACATATGTTAAAATTAAAAAAATTAACACATGTATATACATTGTTCAGATTCAAGTTGACAATGCGATTTCAGGCTGACATAACCTCCTAAACTTCTTTATTTTAAAATGGTTAATACTACTTTCTTAGGAAGGTACAATATTTTTCTACTGCTAAAGGACAACAAGTAAGAAACTCAATCAAAGGTGCAGATGTATGTCGCTTTACATGTTTCGGCTAAACAGCTATCTTCAGAGCCGTGTCAGATCATAAGCATAATATTTTTTACTGATTTAAATCTCATTTTGTGACATTCAATGCAGTATAAATACAGCTAAAATACTGTAATGCAATTTTATTGATATGCATATTTTACATTAGCGAACAGTATTACCATGCGTACAGTAAAACAAAAGCTATGTAGTTACCACAACTTGATAGTTTGTGGAAAAGTGTACAAAACAACGAAGTAAAGAAGGCAGATCTAAGAATGGAACCGGTGCTAAAGAATTTAGAGAAACACTAGCAAAATTGGTGTGGACATCTAATACGAATAGAAGTCCAGAGAAAAACAAAACTAATATGGCAAACAAAGCCGCAGGGGAAGAGGACAAAACGGAGACTGTGAGTGCTTGGAGGAAAGAGGATTTGATTAAAATAGGAGGAAAGTGCTGGCAAGGGACGAGAAAAGTTGAACAAGTTTTGGATATCAATGAAAGCATTAGACGCCTTGCACCTTCGAATACATACAAGGTTATCGATTATATAATTGTCTTGCTTTCCCTGGCATAAATGTCTGGAATGTTTATTTTTTGAATTTGTTATGATATGAAATTGTTATGATACAATATGTTCTTATAATTTTATAAATTAAGGTAAATTATATTTGAGACTCCAATGAATATTATTATAATATTTTAATTTCAGCGACTCCTCTGTTATCCAATTTGAATAATAGTGATTACGCTATAAAACAGTAGTGGAGTAGTAAGCGTTCTTTCCAACCCTCTAACATTGCTTTTGTGACTAGGATAACGAAAATTTGAAATATACCCACACATGTAATGTATATCGTATATCCATTAAAGTATGAGGCAAATAGGATTTTTTTTTATTACTGAATATACAAAAAAATATATTATAATACACTAAAAGGTGATAGCTCTGTTTTTTTCTACTCTCTGTCGCACACCATAGGCGTCGCCCTATCTAGAGCGTGTAAAATTGGAGCGAAAAAGTCTCAAAACTAAGGCTTCAGACGGGGGTGGGATTAAAAGGGAAATAATAGATAGACGAAGGGGTAACGGGGATGGCACGGGAATAGGCGTATCGAGATTAATAATTAAAAGTAGGAAAAGAGGAGAAAATTCGCCCAAAAATTAGATCGTAGTAGGCGGTGGGAAACGAACGCCGCTGCAGACCGAGAAATGTCATCGAAGCGGATTTCGATGGATTTGGAACGTCAAAGTTGGGCTATTTCGTACGATCGCTGCTACGCTATGGTGGCACTTGAAAGTGGGCTCGACGTCGAAAACAGTTCTTACATGTTTCCTCTTACGGTTCGAACCCTAAAATAAGGTCGAAACGCGATATTTTTCTCAAAATGAGTCGATTTATAGTGGTGTGTTTTTCACTACAAGATTATAACGACGGTACAAATAATCGTCACATAGGAGCATAGATGGCGCCACATATATCATTATTATTATTATATTAAAATCGATTTCGACCGTAGGGTCGTTTTGTTAATGCGAAAGGTAAGTTTAGAAAATCCGGACGGGGTTACGGAACATATTTTAAAAGCGTTAAGGTGTTTTCACGATTCAATTTTCTAGAAAAACCACGAAAACACTTCGTTACGATTGTAGAAATAAACACGAGCGCTACTAGATGGCGACAAGATAGATAAAATAAATTTCAACTTAAAACGGGCTTTTTCAAAGCCAAGCTGCATTTGAATTACATTAATTGGTAGTTGTGAATAATTTGTATTTTAATATTTATTATATTCGGAAACATTTTAAAATATAAACTGTTAGAATGTTATGTTATTTTTTTTACTGTTTGTATTATGCGCATGCCCAAACGGCGCGTTGTATTATGTTTCTCAGTCGTCAGACACAGTCCACTAATACACGTCATTACGAACACATCGTTTTATTTTGAGTGCTATTAAAACATCTGTTTCAATCATTTTCTTTCAATAAAACACAACATTTTGGTCCAAACGAGTCGGATTCGCACGTTGGTACATCAGAACCATCAGTACGAAGATCGAAAGCATTAAAAACATCGAAAAACATCCACACGCCACACGGGTAGAACGAATACCGCACATCGCCATCTTCCACAAAAACACGTGGTGACTTCCATTAACGTTACATGTAAGTCCTTTTTTCCTTTCGCTATTTCGATTATTACAGTGCAAAAACAACATTCAGAATTGATATATACACATTTAAAAACGTACAATGTCGATAGAAACATTAATAAAAAGGGTGGTGCTATGAAAGCGCAAATAACATTGTTTGAAAAGTATTTAACGGATTTTTCTAATAAAATTACGCAAACAGACAAAATTCCCGTAGTAACAGAACTGAAAATACGTCTTTCTCGATTTGAAAATTTATTACAACAATTTGACGAAGTACAGCGCGAATTCGAAGTATTGCACAGCGATAGTAAATTACAAGTTACAGAACGCGAACAATTTGAGAATAATTTTTATAAATTACTGACCAACGCTAAAATTAAAGTAAATTCGTATGAAGAAACCGTTGACGCAGGTGCTAACAATGCTGAATCTATTCATGTATCAGAAGTTAGTGTATTAAATAACATAAAATTGCCACAAATTATTTTGCCTAATTTTAATGGAAATTATGGGAATTGGTTAGAGTTTTGCGATACTTTCGAATCTTTAATACATAACAACGACAGTATTAATGATATCCAAAAATTTCATTATTTGCGAGCGCCAGTATAATAATAATAAATATAAAAATCGTCAAATTGGAATTGTAGTTATTATTATGAGAGTGGATCATTTTATTTAAACGCAGAATATTTATATAATTAGCCCTAAGTAAAGATAATCTCATATTCGGTGTCTTCAAGAATCACAGAATTGTATGTATATAATACGTACACAATAAGTAACGATCGACTCACAAAAAAGATGACATTTTCCCTATGTCATCCACTATCACTACATCCCTATCGACATAGGGAAAATAAGCCATTGGGAAACGCAAGGAAAGACACATATCTCCTTTAATCTACCAGCGATTGCGCGTGTGTAGATTCTAAGAATTTTAATACTACATTATTTGGCGGAAACCAAGTAAAATTCTGCGAATGTTTAATCTCTGACCGAAAGGCTTGCGCGGTACGTTTGGCGCATAACAACAAGGGGATTAGTTGTCGCTACGACTGTCAGGATACAAATATACTTTCCTTTTGTAGTTTATAAAAAACTTCAAGTGTATTCGTATATAATTATTTGAAGAAATAAATTTACTGAAGCCATTACTTTGATTGCAAAGAGTATTTAAGGTTTAGTTTTATAAAAAAAAAAATTAATGTAGATCTATAAAATAATTTATCAAACATAAATGCCCACTGGCAATTTATATTAGCAAACTGTTAAAAAACATACACTTTCAAATTGTTACCTACTTTAAATAGTTATTCTTTCTTAATGTTTATTTTCATTGCTTTTATGACGACACAAATCGAATTACAGTTTTTAGAATTTTTATGTAAAATATGTAGATCAGATTTTTGATTTCAAAACTTCCTTAATAATAATATTGAAAATACGAACAAGAAAACATCTATTAAGTATATGTGAAATTGTTTTGGTAAAACTATTATTATATTACAAAAAGTATTTAGTTTAATTATTTTGTAAATATAAAAAATATATGGGCAAAGAATAGTTCCGCTGGCGTATTATAGATGTCCCAGCTAGGCTGATTTTAGAAAAGTGTACGACAAACAAATATTAAACGTGATCTGACGTGATTAAACGTAAGTGGAATTTCCGTTGCACAACGCGTAAAAATATAAGATAACGAAGAGTCGGTGCGATACGAATGAAAGTGGTTTAAACTGCGCGCGCAGCGAAGAGGTAGAGCATTCATTAAATGAATTGTCAATTCGCAAAATTATTATGAAATGAATTTAAAGAGTCAAAGCAAGTAACAGTTCAGTAAAAAAAATAAAAACCAAAACACACATATTGGCTCAATGGATTAATATTCGTTTTATAATGAAATTAAAACATATTTTTATGTTAAAGCGAAGCTACACACGGAAATATTTGCTTTATTTATTTCGTCAAATGCTATTAACTTTCTCATCACATATTATATCTTATTTTTAATGCATGAAATCTACAGCGTTTTCGATTTATTACACTACGCGTGGAGAATGTATGTATCTATCGCTTTTATTAATTGTATATATTAAAATAAAACATAATTAGTGCATAAAAATGCGGTAAGTCGAAAATGTTATAAAATATTGTCACAATAACAGCGGAAAATTCAATTTTTAAAACTTGGAATTATTGGAATTCCATGGGCATAACTTAAAAATATTTTTGACTATATAGACTGTCCAACCGAAGACTTGGTCTTTGATTACAGTTCTATTTTTGATTTTTAGGAAAAAGACTTTCTATATATTATTATTCCATTTTTATTTTTACGTAGAAAAATAAAATATCAGACATAATATCGGGCATTTTACGCGAATTTTTTGGGTCAACTATTTGCGAATATAGAATCAAAAACAAGATGGCGCGATTAAAATGGAAGAAGAGTATTAAAAAAATGGTATTTTGCAACAGATATTTGTGTTCAAAAGCCTTTGTAGTGCTGAATTCGATTCTTACAGACGTTCGTATGCAATCGTTTTTGAGGTCGCTAAATTTGATTCTGATATTAGTTTTTGGCAAAATAAAATGGCGGACGCAATATGGGGGAGAGACTTTTAAAATATAAAAGAAAACGCAATTTTTTTTTGAAGGCTTGAGACTTATGCGACTTTTTGGGCCACTATTTGCGATATAGAGATCAATACATGATGGCGCGACTAAAATGGAGGAATATTAATAAAAAAATGACATTTTGCAACAGACATTGTGGGTGTTTGATCGTTGCATTTGATGCTGATAATATTTTTTGGACAAAAATAAAATGGCGAATAAAGTGGGAAGAAAATTCAAAATATAGGGCAAATCGCCCAACTATTTTTTTAAAGCTGTAACTTATGGAAAGGAATGGGAAAGGGAAATGGAAAGGAATGGGAAAGGGAATGGGAAAGGGAATGGGAAAGGGAATGGGAAAGGGAATGGGAAGGGAATGGGAAAGGGAATGGAAAAGGGAATGGGAAAGGAATGGGAAAGGGAATGGGAAAGGAAATGGGAAAGGAATGGGAAAGGAATGGAAAGGAATGGGAAAGGAATGGGAAAGGGAATGGGAAAGGGAATGGGAAGGGAATGGGAAAAGGGAATGGGAAAGGGAATGGGAAAGGAATGGGAAAGGGGAATGGGAAAGGGAATGGGAAAGGGAATGGGAAAGGGAATGGGAAGGGAATGGGAAAGGGAATGGGAAAGGGAATGGAAAGGGAATGGGAAAGGGAATGGGAAAGGGAATGGGAAAGGGAATGGGAAAGGGAATGGGAAAGGGAATGGGGAAGGGAATGGGAAAGGGAATGGGAAAGGGATGGGAAAGGGAATGGGAAAGGGAATGGGAAAGGGAATGGGAAAGGGAATGGGAAAGGGAATGGAAAGGGAATGGGGAAATAGGAAAGGGAAAGGGAATGGGAAAGGGAAATGGAAAGGGAATTGGGAAAGGAATGGGAAGGGAATGGGAAAGGAATGGAAAGGGAATGGGAAAGGGAATGGGAAAAGGGAATGGAAAAGGAATGGGAAAGGGAATGGGAAAGGGAATGGAAAGGGAATGGGAAAGGGAATGGAAAAGGGAATGGAAAGGGAATGGGAAAGGGAATGGGAAAAGGGAATGGGAAAGGAATGGGAAGGTGAATGGAAAGGGAATGGGTAAGGGAATGGAAAGGGAATGGGAAAGGGAATGGGAAAGGGAATTGGAAAGGGAATTGGGAATGGGAAAGGGATGGGAAAGGAATGGGAAAGGGAAGGGAAAGGGAATGGGAGAGGAATGGAAAGGGAATGGGAAAGGGAATGGCAATGGGAATTGGGAAAGGAATTGGGAAAGGAATGGAAAGGGAAAGGGAATGGGAAAGGAATGGGAATGGGATGGGAAAGGAAGGGAAAGGGAAAGGAATGGGAAAGGGATGGGAAAGGGAAAGGGAATGGGCAAGGGAATGGGAAAGGGAATGGGAAAGGGGAATGGGAAAGGGAAAGGAAAGGGAATGGCAAGGGAATGGGAAAGGGAATGGAGAAGGGAATGGGAAAGGGAAAGGGAAGGAATGGGAATGGGAAAGGGGATGGGAGAGGGAATGGGAATGGGAATGAGAACGGGAATGAGAAAGGGAATGGGAAAGGGAATGGGAATGGGAAGGATGGGAAATTGGAATGGGATGGGAATGGGAAATGGGAATGGAAAGGGAATGGGAAGGGAAGGCGAATGGGAAGGGAATGGGAATGGAAAGGGACATGGGAATTGGGAAAGGGAATGGGAAAGGGAATATTTATATAATTAGCCCTAAGTAAGATAATCTCATATTCGGTGTCTTCAAGAATCACGTGATATAATACGTACAACAAAAACTTTTCTACAAAAAGTTGTGCAGAATTCAATGCTGGCAATAGCCTAAAAATATTGTTCAACTATACAGGGTGTTCCAAAAGTAAAACAAATAATAACTACTTAAACGTACTGCACATTATAAAAGATGATTTTCAAGTGAATGGACCGACTTCAAAAAACCACCTTCCTCAAGTATCCACCTTCCTCTACTCCTAGATGCGCAGCATCTAGTTAATAATAATAAAAGGCGATCAGTGTGTCCTTTTCTACTCTCTGTCGCACACCATAGGCGGTCGCCCTATCTAGAGCGTGTAAAATCGGGTGTGAAAAAGTCGGGCGGACTAACCGCGCACGGAGAAAAGAACGATTAAAGGGAAATAAATAGATGGGTGAAGGGGTAGCGGGGATGGCACGATAATAGGGGATGATCGTATTAAATATTAAAAGTAGGAAAAGAGGAGAAAATTCGCACAAAAATTAGATCGTAGTAGGCGGTGAGAAGGAACGCCGCTGCAGACCGAGAAATGTCATCGAAGCGGATTTCGATGGATTTGGACGTCAAAGTTGGGCTATTTCGTACGATCGCTGCTACGCTATGGTTGCACTTGAAAGTGGGCTCGGATGTCGACAACAGTTCTTACATGTTTCCTCTTACGGGTTCGAACCCCTAAAATAAGGCTCGAAACGCGATATTTTTCTCAAAATCAGTCGATTTATAGTGGTGTGTTTTTCACTAACAAGATTATAACGACGGTACAAATAATCGTCACATAGGAGCATAGAATGGCGCCACATATATCATTATTATTATTATATTAAAATCGATTTCGACCGTAGGTGTTTTTGTTAATGCGAAAGGTAAGTTTTAGAAAATCCGGACGGGGGTTACGGAACATATTTTAAAAAGCGTTAGGTGTTTTTCACGATTCAATTTTATAGAAAAACCACGAAAAACACTTCGTTCGATTGTAGAAATAAAACACGAGCGTTACTAGATGGCGACAAGATAAGATAAAATAAATTTCAACTTAAAAGGGCTTTTTCAAAGCCAAGCTGCATTTGAATTACATTAATTGGTAGTTGTGAATAATTTGTATTTTAATATTTATTATATTCCGGAACATTTTAAAATATTAAACTGTTAGAATGTTATGTTATTTTTTTACTGTTTGTATTATTGCGCATGCCCAAACGGCACGTTAAAAGTAGGAAAAGAGGACAAATTCGCCGAAAAATTAGATCGTAGTAGGGTCGGAAACGAAACGCCGCTGTAGACACAAACTTTACAAAACACGGTAAAGAAGAAATCTTTCATATTACATTTTACTACATATTTACAGGTTTCTGTAATATGCACAATATAACATGACACAATATTTTCATTAGGTGTCAAAAAAAAAAAATGAGATGGCGGTACATATGACATTCGATAAAGTCACTAGATATACTATAAAGTACCGCAATTGGCCGCCACATTGTGTCCAGATTAGGCGCTCAACTTTAAAACGGCTTTTTTAAAGCTAAGCTGCACTTAAATAACATTAATTGGTTAGTTGTGATAATTGGATCATAATAAATGGAAACATTTTAAAATATAAACAAATTCTGATTCGATTCGTTTGTACTCAATTCTTATACAATGGAACACATGTACATGCGCGTAAACATACAAAATTGTGTAAAGATATCACAGTAAAATCGATAGATGGCGATGTCTATTTTAGAAACTATCATATATTATCATTTTATTGAAGGATAACATATTTCACGTTCTACTACTTTAGGAATTCAAAAACGCAATAAATATAAATAAATTACATCTATTAATTGTATTTGCATCGAATCTTACACAACGAACGCATGTTACATTGCGGCATATAGTGACACAGGTTTGTTCAATCAATAGTAAATTAGTATAATATTTAATTCCTAAGACGGCGTCAACGGCGTTGACATATTATGACAAAGCGATATAGCGTCTATTTTAGTTCACGCTTCATGTCATGCTACAGCGTTCTACCTAATAACATCGTTATTATTAGTGGTTAACTAAATAATACATTACAATTGTAGGAAAATTATCATTTGATATATGTAAGTGTTTTGTTCAATTCAATTAAATGATTATATTCATGTGTGTTTCTATTCCAATGTGATGTTAAATTAGGATAATGCCGAGGAGAGGAAATAAATAACGCCAAAAGGTCGTCGTACGATGGAGAGTTAGTTCAGGCACACAACACCATCCGCAAATAGACAGCCATACCAGTAAATAAATCTTTTTTAGTTAAATTTAAAATTTCGAATTTTCTCATAGTTAATATACAAAAACTCTAAGCAAAATATAGTATAGAGAAATTTAATGTAGTGGGTTGTACGTTACATATATATAAAATAAAAATTATATGTTTGTCTATATTATTCGATTTCAAGTCAATAATATATGTACGTGAATCTCAATAGATATTGATATCGCACAAACATATACAAAAAGAGACAATATAAATGAGCAATAACGAAAAGAACAGCATCATGACCATATCCATACCATGTCACCTTAAAAGAACTATACACTGCATTTTTAGCGTAATCTTTTTATTTATCGTTGATATATATGCCCTGACATCCATTATAGTAATCATATTGCCATACATATATTACTCTACCATATATAAGGTTGATAAAAAATACATATACGATTTGTAATACTATAATATCAAATATATTTACAATATTTGAAAGATTGATAATATAATTAAAAAAAATGTCACCTATCAGTATTTATTCTATCCTCCTGTATAGCATTTGTTATGTCATCGAATAACCAAATTTCTATTTCAAATGCCAATATATAAAGTAATATAAGTAATAGATTCATCCTTAGTTATAAAACATAATACCTAATTGTCAACTTAAATACTATATCTATTGTCAACTCCATCCGTGGAACCTGTATATTGTTACATTATTTATCAGCATTATTTGCAATAGATATTACAAAAAGCAGCCATTTAGTTTGAGTATTTATGCTTTACGAGAGAGATTGATTCTCTGGAAATTTTAATGGTTATTCAATTTAATAGATGAGTTATATACAGGTATCCCACATAAGTGGTCATTAAAAGTTCGTGATGTTCTACTATTTACTTATATTTGAGATTTGGCACCATTATCTGTTCGATTAGCCCAACTATAAATGTGAAATACTTCAACCAAAATATCACATTCCGGTTGACCGGAAATGGGCGTCAACTTTGTTAATTTTAAATAGAATGATATAATTTTTTATTCACATTTTGAATTCGCCGCCATAAATACGATCAATCTTTATCAGCTATTCCTATAGCTACATGTTCCGTTTTCGAGTAATTTAAGATTTTCTTTTTTTTAGTAATAATCATTGCCTCATTCTAGAAATTAATATCTCGGTTAATACTGCAAGTACGGACTCCAAATTTGCGCACTGTTATGAATGTAGATATAACTCTAAGAAATAGTACGCACACTTCGCATTCTAATATACAGAGTGTTCAAAACTGAGAAACAAAGTGACATATTTTACCAATGCAAAAAAAACTCAATTTTATTAAATGAAACACCTAATTTTAATTCGAAATCGGACCGACGCAGCCTAAATCGCCCAGTTACGGATTACGATGGCGCCGCATTTAAAGTACATATGTTAAAATTTTTTGCTTTGTATCTGATTCCATTGTACGATCAACTTAAAAAAAAATATGACATATGAGAAAATAAGCCCTTAGGAAACGTAAGAAAGATACATCTCCTTTATAATCTATCAGCGATTGCACGTGCGCAGATTCTAAAGAATTTTAATACATTAATCCGCAGAACTGCGAAGTAAAAATTCTCTGCGAAGATATAAAATCTACTAGCCGAAAGGATTGGCGCGTGTTTGGTCGCATCATAATATCAAGGGGATTAGCTCCGAAAGTATTGTCGGCATATATGTAATACTTTTCTTTTGTTGTTTATTTTGGCCATCGATTATTCCGCGTGTTTAAATGACATAATTACAAATACTCAAAATGTATCCGTGTATAATTATTTAAAGAAATAATTTACTAGACCATACACTTTGATTACAAATATAGGTTTAGTTTTGTAAGAATTCTTTTTAATGATGGCATTATAAAAATAATTTAGGACCAACAATATCTAAAACGTGATCTGACGTGATTAACGTAAGTGGAATTTTCCGTTGCACAAACGCGTAAAAATATAAAGATAAGCGAAGAGTCGGTGCGATACGAATGAAAGTGGTTTAACTGCGCACGCAGCGAAGAGTAGAGCATTCATAAATGAATTGTCAATTGGCAAAAATTATTATGAAATGAATATTAAAGGAGTCAAAGCAAGTAACAGTTCAGTAAATAAAATAAAAACCAAAACACACATATTGGCTCAATGGATTAATATTCGTTTAATAATGAAATTAAAACATATTTTTATGTTAAAGCGAAGCTACACACGGAATTATTTGCTTTTATTTATATTCGTCAAATGCCTATTAACTTTCTCATAGCAACATATTATATCTTATTTTTAATGGCATGAAATTCTACAGCGTCTTCGATTTATTACACTACGCGTGGAGAATGTATGTATCTATCGCTTTTATTAATAGTGTATATTAAAATAAAAACATAATTAGTGCATAAGAATGCGGTAAGTCGAAAACGTTCTAAAATATTGTCAACAATAAGCGGGAAATTCAATTTTTAAAACTTGGAATTATTGGAATTCAATAGGGCATAACTTAAAAATATTTTTGACTATATAGACTGTCCAACCGAAGACTTGGTGTTTGATTACAGTTCTATTTTTGATTTTAGGAAAAAGACTTTCTATATATTATTCCATTTTTAAATTTTTACGTAGAAAAATAAATTCAGATATAGATATCGGGGATTTTTTACGCGATTTTTTGGGTCACTATTTGCGAATATAGAATCAAAACAAGAATGGCGCGAATTAAACGGAAGAAGAGTATAAAAAAAATGGCATTTTTGCAACAGATATTTTGTGGGTGTTTGGATCGTTGCATTTGATGCTGATAATATTTTTTGGAAAAATAAATGGCGAATAAAGTGGGCAAGAAAATTCAAAATATAGGGCAAATCGCCCAACTATTTTTTTAAAGCTGTAATAAATGGGAAAGGGAATGGGAAAGGGAATGGGAAAGGGAATGGGAAAGGGAATGGGAAAGGGAATGGGAAAGGGAATGGAAAGGGAAATGGGAAAGGGAATGGAAAGGGAATGGGAAAGGAAATGGGAAAGGGAATGGGAAAGGGAATGGGAAAGGGAATGGGAAAGGGAATGGAAAGGGAATGGGAAAGGGAATGGGAAAGGGATGGGAAGGGAATGGGAAAGGGAATGGAAGGGAATGGGAAAAGGGAATGGGAAAGGGAATGGGAAGGGAATGGGAAAGGGAATGGGAAAGGGAGAATGGGAAAGGGAATGGGAAAGGGAATGGGAAAGGGAATGGGAAAGGGAATGGAAAGGGAATGGGAAAGGGAAATGGGAAAGGGAATGGGAAAGGGAAATGGGAAAGGGAATGGGAAAGGGAATGGGGAAAGGGAATGGGAAGGGAATGGGAAAGGGAATGGGAAAGGGAATGGGAAAGGGAATGGGAATGGGAAAGGGAATGGGAAAGGGAATGGGAAAGGGAAAGGGAATGGGAAAGGGAATGGGAAAGGGAATGGGAAAGGGAAGGGAATGGGAAAGGGAATGGGAAAGGGAATGGGAACGGGAATGGGAACGGGAATGGGAAAGGGAAATGGGAAAGGAAAGGAAATGGGAAAGGGAATGGGAAAGGAATGGGAAGGGAATATGGGAAAGGGAATGGGGAAAGGGAATGGGAAAGGGAATGGGAGGGAATGGGAAAGGGAATGGGAAAGGGAATGGGAAAGGGAATCGGGAAACGGGAATTGGGAAAGGGATGGGAAAGGGAATGGGAAAGGGAATGGGAATGGGAAAGGGAATGGGAAAAGGAGAAGGGAAAAGGGAAAGGGAAGGGAAAGGGAATGGGAATGGGAATGGGAAAGTGGAAATGGCAAAGGAAATGGGAATGGGAATGGGAAAGGGAATGACAATGGGAAAGGGAATGGGAAAGGGAATGGGAATGGGAATGAGAATGGGAAAGGGAATGGGAATGGGAAAGGGAAAGGGAATGGGAAAGGGAATGGGAAAGGGAAAGGGAATATTTATATAATTATACCTAAGTAAAGATAATCTCATATTCGGTGTCTTCAAGAATCACGTGTATATAATACGTACAACAAAAACTTTTCTACAAAAGTTGTGCGAAATTCAATGCTGCATAACCTAAAAATATTTTCAACTATACAGGGTGTTCAAAAGTAAGAACAAAAGTAAAACTACTAAAACGTACTGCACATTATAAAAGATGATTTTCAAGTAAATGGACCGACTTCAAAAAACCACCTTCCTCAAGTACCACCTTCCTCTACTCCTAGATGCGCAGCATCTAGTATATATATATAAAATAAAAGTTGGTGCTTTTTTAGAAATATATTATTTTAGGTTGAAAATTACTTAAAATGCGTGCGCTTTGCTATAAATTAAGAAAAAAAGAAGTTGTCTTGGAGAATAAAACACCCTTATTTTTAAAAACATAAAACAGGCCTATTAGAAAAAAGTGCTTCAAAATGTGCCAAAAACAAATTTTCAAAGTTAGAAATCAAAAGAATTGAATTTTACAAAATGACACCAGAAAAAAAATTAAAAATGTATATTTTTTAGATTTCTACTTGAAAATTGGTATTTTAGCATGTTTAGGGGTTTGAAATACTTTTTTTTCTAATTGAGCTTTTTCATATTTTTAAAAATAAGGGTGGTTTATTCTCAAAACAATACTTTTTTTCTTAATTATAGCAAAATCAAGCATCCTAAAGTAATTTTGAAAATCAAATAATATGTTTCTAAAGAACGATGACCTCCCACTCATACTTATAATAGTTCAAAACTGCAGCAAGGTCTTGATGTAAAAGTAATCCTCTTTGAGGTGCACTGAATGACCAGGAGAAGAGATGAATACCATTACCATTACGCAGCAGTACTGCTTTGGGGCTAATTGAAGAGCTGTCGATGAAGAAGCGCCACTCATTCGGATTACAGGCGAGTCAATTGCCTCAAATAGACCAGTCATATTGTGGCAAGCAGAGCCCATCTTTGGATAGGTGAAAAAGCTAAAAAAAGTTTGGTGACGCTTTCTTTGACACAACTCGCACACTTTCATCCACAAGTTCAACCTAGAGGTCAATAGCTCGGCATTGGAACTGGAGAGTCAAGATCTCTAACTAAGTTGTTGGATATCCATACACTGATGACTTTAGTTCCCGCACTCTACGTCGACATTACGATGACGACATAATATGTACTACTTCTCATTTTGGATTCGCTTGTAAATTTTAAAATATCACTGTCTTGGCCAGAAAAACAAATTTTGTGGGGAATAATTGACTCTTTTTATACTTCTCTGGCATAAGAAAATAGGAAATGACAGTAGCAACCCAAAGACAAAACAATCTAATACGAATTGTTACATAGCGTTACTCACCTATGCGAGACACTATTCGAGTTGCTTGGTAACGCCACCTAAATATGGTATTCCCAAGGCCTCTTCTTCTTGGTTGTTTAATGTGATATAAAAAGTTATATCTCTCGTCAGGATTCTTCTAAGAAATTCGTGGTAGGTATGAATTTAGTTAAACTGGAATATTATTAAATGTTTCGCATTAAATTCTAATAGGAGCTAACCATACAATCGTCCATCTACTCCTATAGCCATAGGAAATATGCCACAATTAAAATTTTCTAACAGGTATTGGGGACTAAACAGGCATTAAAAGATCGATTATTCATCATAGAGGGAAGGAAACACACAACGTATTAACTAAAAATATAACACCTCGAGAAAGATAAAAACTCCGGAACAAAAGTTTTAAGAAATAGCTAAAATTACATCAAAATATTAGATAATTCTGATTGTTTAATAATCTTATAAATAGCATTTCGATCTAATATGATTTATCATAATGGTATAAATAACAATTTATACTTGACTAATAGCTTATGCAACCAGGCATGCATGTTGTTTATTCCTTTTCAATGCATTTAAACCGTTTTAAATGAGTAATAAATTAAGTAAACTAATTTAAATATTAAAAACTAACATTTCCATGGGAATATATATGTAAATTGAAATTTTTATAGCACGAAAATCAAACCCTATTAGCCTTGGTCTGTGTTGTTCTCACATTGCCGTAAAATTTTGATTTAAGGACTGTTTGTTTTAATAATCACATGGCCAGAATGGTAAAACTATCGAGGATGAGAATTACAGACACTGCAATCCAGATTTACAAATTCAAATATGGTTATGGTACGATATATGATCGTTTATAATATTTAACGCTTCATTTAATAATTCAACGTTGGGAGATCTAATTAGTTGTAATTGTTATATGCAATGTTAGCTGTGTATAAAATGCCCCCCTTTTTTGGAGCCAGCAGTAAATTTCTCTCGTGTTCGTGGTTGGCGGAAAACCCATTATAAAATTGGCTGCGTTAATGGAAAATATAGTCCGCGTTGTTGATTCCGGACTTAAATACATTTTAGAAAAATTGTTGTTTGTGAATCGAATGGGTAACAAAAAATAATGTATGTATCTAAAAGATATTAGCCATGCATGTTAAATTTGATTACATTAGCAATGTTATGCATTAAGCTAAATGTACAATGGAAACTTGTAATTCCAGTTTCTAGATGTTTTCAAATCCTATTTGCGCTTCTTGTTAGTGTACTGTATTTCTCTTTAATCTCTTCCTACAGTTCTATTTATTAGGATAATACAAAATCAGCTTACAGCAATAAGCATGTATTATCGCAGTTATTGTATTAAATACTATATCTAAGTTACCGTAAGGTGTAAAATTTGTTTTAATAATTTGCATAACGTTGACCTACATTCCAGTTGTTCCGTGTGCCGGCAAAGCGACAAACATGGCTTTAGATGATACGTTATTAATAGCAGAACTCTGTACGTACATTAAGCTCACAATATGTTGGTGTTCTTTACGTCTCTTCTTGTGTTATGAATGAGTTTCCAACACCATTTCATCTCCTACCCATTGTAATGTCGCATTTGTCAGGCAGTGCACGCAGCAGCAAAGTTAGAAGGTGCTTTTAAAGTAGTTTGTATTTTGCAGGCGCTGCGTGTATCATGTACATACGTACTTCGTTAGTTAACTTTTAAAGTAAATTAAATTCCAATTCTGTGAAACACATAATGGACGCGTTATGCACTGCTTAAGCTGTTCTTGTTTGACTTGATAATTGGGTGCTCGCGGTTTCATGATATTCCAATATATGCAAATCTGCATATATTCAATTTTGAAGTTGGCTTAATAATTTGTAATATATTAGTTTATGGTTCTGTTCTAACCTATCTTACAAATGGTATATTTTTTCAGCCGGTTCTAGTATATATAAACAATCGATAATTGGTGAGAATATTTAACTCTTTAACAAATGTCTACATGAACGAAAAGGGAACGCCCGCCTGATACGAAGAGCTCTCTTTGAAATAGAATATGTTTTTCTGACGCAGAAGTAGGATTATTACTATATAACCAACCGCGACTCCACTTCTGATATACACAGTGACGGCATGAACATTGCAAAATATGGGAAATTTTTTTTATGTTAAAATATACTAAAACTTTTTGGGGATAGGTTGTACATGTCTAGAAACCCCAAATTTATTTTTGACACAGGTCAGGTGACCACTAGCATGGCGGTAAATTTAAAGATATGCCCGTGAATCTGCAAAAGTGAGGTTAGAATATATGATAATCAAAAAAGGTATTTGAAAAAGTTGCTTAGAAATTCAAATTCTGAGCACATGCAAATTTCGTAAACATATTTAAAAAAAAAAATAAACATCACAATTTTCCAGATAATGTTTCATTGAATTACATATTTTCATTTATTTCGCCACTTAGCAGCTCAACTGCAGTACGAATTTCCAACTGTGGTTGATAGTCAAACATTTTGTCAATTTTTGCATAATTAACATAGCGAAAACTGAAAAAGTACGTTTTCAGTGTGACAATTGTTGTTGCAAGGGACTGTATCTAGTAATAATAAATAAACTTTTACAAAACATTTTTCTATAAACCACTTAGCAGACATTACTTTTATTGAAATTATTATATTTTCTTGTTGTTTTCGGCATTCAAGTGGATACCGTTAGTCAAAAACTGATAATACTACATGCACGCACCAAGAAGTTTTAAAGTAGATTTTAGAACTGTCAAGTTAGCGTCGTTTTAAAAGTGTTTAATACTTGGCTTAAATGAAATTTAATACCTAAAAATTTAGCAATTATCTCATAAATGGGCTCACA